>JAJNAA010012100.1:0-10027 GCA_023807345.1 Entodinium bursa | reverse complement strand
CCCCAATCCCCAATCCCCAATCCCCATGAATTTTTTTACTTTTAAAAAAAGTCAAATTCATTATTATAATTATATTTAATTTTTACAAAATATTTAATATTTTCATCATTTAAAAAATGAAGGAAGTAAAAGAAAACGACAAAGAAGAAGAAATAAAGCTAATAAATAAAACAGATGATAATCCGCCTTTATTACCAAAATATTCAAGTGAATCTCAATTTTTTTTAACTGATGAAGAAGAAATCAAAGAAAAAGAAATGGAAAAAGAAATTAACAAAAGCTATTTATACAACATTAAAGATTATTTGTTCTTCTTTTCTTTGATGATTTCTTCTTCAATGAATTTTAGTTATCTTTATTTCCCTTTAATTGTTTTTGGAATTCTTTTAAATTTTCTAATAGGAAAAAACACACTAATTATTAAAATAATAAAATTTATTCTCGAAATCATCTCATTGACTTATTCTGTATTATTACTTGTATTTAAAATTATTTGCTTGGTTTTAATAAAAAATGATAGTTCAATTATTTCAGGAAATAAAGAATTATTTTTAGATTTAGGTATATGCTATTTAAGAGAAGAAAATACTACATTTTATTTTATTATGACATTCTTAGGTGAATCCATTGTCATTTTATTTTCTTTATTTAGTTTCTTGATAAGTTTATTATGTAGAAATTTTAAACAAGAAAATGATATTTCTTTAATGAAAAACAGTTTTTGGAATACAAGGAATTTAATATTTTTAAACTATTTTTTCATATTAAGTTTTGCTGTTTTTAATGTTTCTTATTCCACTTTATTTTATATGATGATTATACAAATATTATTATTTTTGAGTTCCATAAAAGCAGATGGTCAAATATTAGGTAAAATGGTTGAAATATTATTATTGGTGTTCAAAATTTGTATTTCAGTTCAAATTGCTGTAGTGAATGTATTAAATGTACCAAGATTACAAAAAAATGTTTTGTATAAACCTGAAATAAATGACAAAGATGAAAATTCAAAAATTTATTCAGTATTTACTCAAATAGGTGTTTATTATGCCTATAGTAAACAATTGAAATTTATATGGAAAGAATGGGGTGGATATTTAGCTGCAATTTTTTCTTTAATTTCTTTGACTTATTCTCTTAATAATATAAGAGCTAAAGAATCTAATTTTTTAAAAAAAAGATCAACTGTTAGTTTACACAAAATTAAAAGTGCATTAATAGAGGAAGAAATAGATAAGGATAAAGATGAAAACTATCCAGATGGTAATTTAACAGAGATAAAAAAGAAAGATTCAAAAATTGATAGTTTCATTAAAATAATGTTTGATTTAATTATAAATTTTTTAACATCCTCGGTATTAATCATCCAAGTTTGTCGAATAATGTCCATTTTTTATATATATTTATATCCAAATATTTATTCAATAGGTATTTTCATTTCACTGTTTTTTTCTTCTCTTTTTATTGATATTAAAAAAAACAAAATGTTAACGGTATATTTATTAATGCCATCTGTGGGACTTACATTACTTTTTTACCATGTTAGTAATATTAATGGTCTTTTTGAGGATTTCGATGAAATTAGAAGACGAAAATACCTAAATTTCGCCTTAGGTAAATATAAGTATTCTTTCTTGGAATTTTATGGACATAATTTATTCTTTATTTTTATCATGTTTTTAATTTATTCTTTCTATAATATTGAAGATAATAAAAATGTTGAAGATCAAAAATATAAAAAAGACATAAATCAACTTGTGAAAAATGAAGATGTTAAAATACCTTTATTAAAAGATACTTTAACTTCTGAAAGATTTAAAACTAATAGTATTAATGAAATCGATGAAGAAGAAGAAGAAAAAGAAGAAGAAGAAATTATTGAAATAAACGAACATGAAGAAGAACCTATTAATTTTAATGGAAGAAAAAATGATGTAAATTTATTAAATTTATTTTTAAAATTCATTTTCACTTATATAGATAAAATTACTCTTATTGCGATGTATTTTGTTGCAATGAGCTCAATTAATTTAATACATTTAGTTTTAGTTGTTATTTTCCTTATACAAATTTTATTTCCTCGTAAAATTCAAAAAATATATATAGGAATCATATTTATATTACAACTATTATTTTTCATAGAATTCATTATACATTTACTGAAGGCTTATTTCATTAATGATTTTAATAAGGATTTGATGAATTTCATTACTAAATATAGTGATAAAATATCTGATAATGATATGGAATTATTGATATTTGTAGTTTTGTATTGCTTTTATTTCCAATATCAATTCGATAACTTTCCTTTTCTTATGAACATTATGAACAATAAAAAAATTAACTTAGAAAATTATGTTGAAATGAGATTTAAAAAATTACCAAAAACTAAATATTTCTTAAATACTTTAGGAATTATTATTTCAAACTTATATATTTGGATATTAATAGCCTTATTTTTTGTTATCTCTTGTTACTTTGAAATAAATTTAATTTTCGATATCAAGTTAGCATATTTTTTGCTTTTAGTTTTTCTTTTTTTTAAAAAAATGCAAAATCCAAAAAAAAAGGGAAATAAATTTTCTCCTTTTATTCATTATTTATTTTTGATATGTTGCAGTCTTAATTCACTTTTAGTTTATATATATCAATTTAAAGATGACGACTTTATCAAATCTAAATATGATTTTTCCTCAGATCATTTCTTTGTAAAAAACCTTCCAAATATTGGTTTCAGTATTTATTTGAAAGACAATTTATATTTAAATTTTTTGCCTCATTTTGGTATAACTTTTGTTTCAGAATTATTTATTACAGAAATAAGAAGACAATTAAAGAATTTAGTTCTTAGAAAACTCGTTAAATCAAAAACAATGAAAAATTTAAGTAAAAGGAAAAATGAAATTGAAGAAAAATTAAAAGATAAAACATTGAGCGATGAAGATATTGGTTTATTAAAAGCTCAAAAATTCGAAGAAAATGCAATTGTCTTAAGGCATTTATCGATTAAATATTTTTTTATAAATTTAATGAAAATATTTACTTCCTTATATTGGCTATTTTTATTCTTAACAATTGGAATCATTTTCAGTTTTTATGATTTATCTTTTTCAATGACAATTTATATAATTATATTCAGTATTATTTTTATTCTGATGTTTTATAGGAGAATCAAAAAATTAACAGCATATATTAGCAAGCCTTCATATTTCGTTTCTAAAGTTATAAGATATAATATAGTCGAACAACCATTAAAAATTCGGCAAAAAATATATTATAGAAATATTGCTTTTAATATCTTGTTGGCTTATAATTTTATTTTTTTCATATTTTTATATCTATATGGAGTTTTTGATTTATTTCAACATGGATGCAATGAATCTTTTTTCAAAGGGTGTGAAAATAGCCATGATCCAATATTTATAGAAGATGGACAAACAGAAGAATATATAAAAGCTTTTGCTTATTTATTTGGAATTTATGTTGATATTCATGAAGAAGGTTTAATAAAAACTGCTTGGGTTCATATATTATTGAGTTTATTAATAGGATTTGATATTTATGCTCATAAATTAGAGAATATATATATTGCACAAAGTGAAAAAATAAGAAAAGATATGTTAAATATTTCAAATGA
Organism: Entodinium bursa; assembly: GCA_023807345.1. Classification (NCBI taxonomy): domain Eukaryota; phylum Ciliophora; class Litostomatea; order Entodiniomorphida; family Ophryoscolecidae; genus Entodinium; species Entodinium bursa. Next base: position 6,390 of record JAJNAA010012100.1, on the reverse strand, counting down.
AAATAATACTTTATTTAGACATGATAGAATGAAAGATATAAATATACTAATAAAAATAGGATTAAAATTAGCTGGAATTCCCAGCTCAAAAGAAGTTATGGAAAAAATAAACAAAGAAAATTTTAAACCTGATAAAAAGTTTGAAAAAAAAGAAGGAAATAAAGACGAAGAAAAAAAAGAAGAAGATAAAAAAGAAGAGGATAAAAAAGAAGATAAAAAAGAAATGGATAAAAAAGAAGAGGATGAAAAAGAAGAGGATGAAAAAAAGGAAGATAAAGATAAAAAAGAGATTTTAGAAATAAAGACTGATTCTAAGGAAGATATAATTAAAGACCAAAAAGAACATATCGAAGAAGAAAACCAACAAAAATTGATAGCTATAGAACAAAAAGAGACAGAGGACGAAAAAATAAAAAATGTTGATGCTGATGAAGAAAATGAAGCTAATAATTTTTTAAAAAATGAAACAATTAAACTTTTTAGGAAAATATTCATAGAATCAAATGATAATGATCAAACATTATCAGATTCAAATAATAATGGAACAAAATTAATATTTTTTTTAAAAAAAATATTCGAAGAATTAATCATTGTTTTATTAATATGTATAGCTTTGACAAAATTAAATTCGTTATCATATTTTTATTTCCTATATTTTGTTTATTTATCAACAGCTAAGAAAACTATGATAAAATTTTATGTATTATATTGCATTTTGTTAGTACTAATAATATTTCAATCAATTATATATATAACAAATATTTCCAAAGAAACAAGCCCAAGGCCTAATGAAGATTTATTAGAAATACTCAATATAAAATTAAGTATTCCCTGGTATTATGAAAGATTAAAAATAGAAGAAAAATATGCTTTCTTTTTTGGTTTCGGAGTAAATAAGACACAATTGGGACTCCTTTTGTTAGAATATTTCCTAGTAATTGCTTTATATATTTATTTGGACTTTTTCTCTTTCAGTATATATCAAGATATAATTAATAAAGGAGAGAAACAAACTTCCACTTCTAAATTTAGCTTTGAATCGCTTAAATTGACTGAAATGATGAATAGAGAAATAAAAAATATGGATAATAAGTTATTTATCCAATATAGAGATTGTTTACAAAATTTTAATTTAGATATTGGAAACAACTTAGATGAAATGATAAAGAAATTTTCTATTGTTAAAGATGAAGAAAGGATTCAATTTCCTCCACCCAATCCTAACAGAAAAGAATATGAGACTTTAATTATAAGAAAAAATATGTATTTCAAATTCAGGGAAAGAATGAGAAAACAAGGAAGAGATAAAGTTCCAGATTCAAATTTTGTTCAAGCATTTCAAGAATTTATATATTTGTATTTGCATATTTTCATTTTACTTTCAATAATAATAATTTCAGTGATGATCCCTGGATTAATATCTATTTTTTATTTGACTATATGCTTCTATTATTTAATAAATTCTCAAAAAATATATTTAGGCCTGAAATATGGATATCCAAGGCAAATAAAAAAATTAATAAAATTTGTTTTAATAGTAGATATAGTTGTTCAATTATTCTATCAAATTCCATATATATCTTCAGAAAAAGATAGTTTATTTTACAAAATTTTTAATGCCTTAGGCTTTACTAAATTATTGAAATATTCTGACAATTCTGAAATTGAAATGGTTTCAGCTGGAATTATTGAAATTATTGGAAAACCATTAATTTATTTATTTATAAGTTTGCAAACCATAATATATAATTCAAAAGATTTTAAAAGATATTATATATTCTTCTTATTAACTATAAAAAACGAAATGACAAGAAATGGTTTTGTAAATGCTTTTATTTTTAATAATTCAAGAGTAAGTGAATTTGACAATTCAGTTGATTTAAGGATACAAAGTGAAGTAAAAATGGAAGAAATTAAAGATCTTTTAAATGAATGGAATGAAAAGTTTAAAATTGAAGGAGCTAATCTTTTTGAAGAACCTAAACAAGATCCACTTAAGATTTTTAGAGAAAAAGAAAAAAAAAGAAAAGAAGAAGAGAAGAAAAAAGAAGAAGAAAAAAAAGAAGAAGAAATTAAAATTGAAGAAAAAAAAGAAAATATTGAAAATAAAGAAGAAGACATTAAAAATGAAGAAATACCGCCAGTTGGGCTTTTTACTAAATTAGGTAAAAAAATGAAAGAACAAAAAAAAGAAGACAATGAGCCAAAAAAAGAAGAAATAAAACCTGCTCCCTCAATGGGGATTTTAGGAAATCTAAAATTAAAAATGGATAAAAAAAAAGCTCAAGAAATAAAAGAAACTAAAAATGATGATGAAAATAAAAATTTATTGAATAATATTAAAGGCAAGGATCTTATTGGCTTTATTCAAGAAGTAAAAAGTCAAAAAAGAGAATTAGTTGATGCTGAAACAATAAGAAAAAAAATAAGAAATATATTATTGAGTGGAAGTCTCACTAAATTTTATTTATGGTTCAATATGAAATCTATTTATTTCAAATCTATGGAATTTGATAATAAAAGAAACTTTGAGAGAGAATGCTTTGTTGGAAATGCTATAACAAAAAGTTATTTGGAAAATGAAATTGATCATAGTCTAAAAATTTTAGATTTAACTGATTTTGATGAGAAAGAAGTTGAAATCATAGAAGATTTTTTTAATAAATATAAACAGGGAAAATTAACCAAAGAACTAAAAAAAATTAAAAGTGAAATAAAGAAAGCAAAAATAAATAGATATAGAGAACTTCATCATACCCAAGAGAATAATATAATAAATACAAATATAAATAATAATATTATTAATACGGATAATGATATTGTTATTGATGAAAAAGAATTAGATAAAATTGAGGTAGAATATACTATAAAAAAGGGAAAAAGAGATATAAACATTAATTTAACTAAATTCAAACAATTTTATTATCTTTTAGACACAAAATTATTTAAAAAATATTTACAAAAATCATATTTAATAAAATCAATTTTATCAAATTTAGAATCTTTTTTTGCTAATAATTTCGATTATTTAACTTATTTAATAATGATAATAAATAATATGAGCAATTGCTCTATTTTATCATTATTTTATCCATTATCTGTATTTTGTTATGCTCTTTTAGAAAATCCAAGACCAAAAAAAATATATTGGGAGATATGTTTATACTATTCCATAATAATTTTAGGTTTGAAATTTATTTTCCAATTAAAATTATTTAATTCTATATTTAACCCTGAAGAATACTCAGAATTTGTTGATAAATTATATAATTATAAAATTGGAATAAAATATTTTTCTGAAGGTTATGGCTCAAGGTTTTTTAGTAATATTGCTTTAGATGCAGTGCTTTTATTATTTTTATCAATAAATAAAAATATTTTAATTAGTAATGGTCTTTGGGATAGGAGAGAAGAGCAAATAGAAAACATATTTTTAGCAAGTGAAAGGCATGCAATAAATAAAGATAGAGATGTTGAAAAAATATTTGGAGCTTTAATTTCATATAAAAGAAATAAATTATTGCAAGAACCAGAAAAAGAAGAAAGAGCTAAAAGTATTAGAAGAAGTAAAATTAAATCAAAAAGAAAATCAAAAAAAGATAAAAAGGAAGATAAAAAAGAAATAGAAGAAATAAAAATAAGTGAAAATAATCCAAATGAAAAATTAGAGGAAATTAAAGAAAAAAAAGATGATAAAAAACAAGAAAGAAAATCCATGAAAGATAAAGACCAATCTCCTTTCCGTGGTGAAGATTTAATTTTATATTATGAAAATATGAAAAATATTCCTAAATATAATGAAGGTAATAAAAAATATTTTGAGAAATTATTCCCTAAAATAAGAAATGAAAAGCCTGGTGCAGATAAATATCCATTCTTAGCATTAACTTTAGCAATAATTATAATATATATTTTATTATTCTTCACTCAAATGGCCCAAGATAAAACATATGGTCCTGTAAATTTAGACACGACTCAATTTAGTGGAAGCATGGTTTTATTTTTAATTTTTCATGTGATAGTGTTAGTTTATGATAGAGTTTTATTCATTTCCCAAAACAAAAGCAATCTTAAATATAAATATTTCATTTATAAAAAAGATAAACAAAATAAAGGAATAGCCATATCAAAACAAGAATATTTTTCAAAAAAGGAAGGATATTGGTATCATAGAGATAAACCTTTTCATTTCTTTCCTAGCTTAATTCAAGCTTTAAGAGATGATAATTATAACTTATTTTATATCCAGACGGAATCCTTTAATAAACCCTTATTACAAAAATATATTTTACATATTATAACAACTTTAATATGTCATGGATTTGCCTTTTTTTATTTCCCTATTGTTGGAAATTATAATTTAGTCAATAATGTTTATTGCATAGAAGATGATCCTAAATTATGCAATGATTTCACTTATAATGCCTATATTATAGTTTTTTATATTTTTTATTTGATTTATCTTTATATTTCATGTGTCCAAATAAGACTTGGATATCATGATATCAAAAGGAAATCTTTATTTAAAAGAAACACAGGTGTTACTAATTTAATGTCCAAAATATTTAATGCGATTCCTTTCTTACCCCAAATCCGTTATGTTATTGATTGGACATTTACAAGTACTTGTTTTGACCTATTTCAATGGATTAAATTCGAATCTATTTATGATTCTATTTTTGATGCTTATACCGATTCTAATGAAGAAGATGATGATCCGATTGGAGAAAGAGTTGCAAGGAAGAAAAAGATTGGTATGGGTGGAATATTATCATTTGTATTAATATTCATTTTGATCGTTCCTTTAGTTTTATTTAGTTCACTAAATCCTACAAATAAATTAAATAATTTGAATGCAGGAAAATTAAATGTAGATTTGACTTTCATTTATGAAAGTGGAGTTGAGTTGAATTATAATTTATTCGAAAATACAAGGGCAAAAACAATAAATGATATGTTTAAAACTGAAGGTGATGATTCTGATTGGAAAAAATATAAATATGATCAATCAGTTCAAACTAGGAATTTCAATCATAAGCAAATACAAATAATTAAATTCTCAGAAACAAGTGATAGAAATTGGGATTTAGCAAAACCACACATAGATGATTTAATTGATTTATTAAATATAACAAATAATGAAGGTTTGGATTCCATCCTTTTAAAAATTCATACTGAATTTATAAGACCTCTTCCTGCCGAAACACAAACTGTTTCCCATGATTTCGAAGTCAAAATTTTTGATTCATCGATGAACTTAAATACTTCAGAAGGTGCCAAAAAAATCTCCGATTTAAAAACCGCTTTAGAAAAATGCAGTGAAGTCGAAATCGAATTTAAAGAAGGTTATTCATCTCCTTTGCGTATTACAGCAGGAGAAGAAATAACTGAAATAGAGGATGAAAAATATATTCCTAAAAAAACGATCCAATTAGGTTTTCAAGGTTGTGAAATAGAAGAAAAAATAATTAAAAATGAAACACAATTTATTAATACCTATTTAAAATCATATTTTACTTTTAAATCAAAAGATCCCGAAGAAAAAGAATTTACAGGAGTTGAATTCCATGCTTTCAATGATATGATATCAGAAACAACTTCAGGTTATAGTGTATTAACATTTTATTTAACATTTATTCTTGTAGCAGGCTCCTACGTTGCAGATTTCCTTGCTAGTGAGCCAGAAAAAATAATGTTTACTGATTTACCCCACCCTAAAAAGATAGTTAATCTTTGTGAAGGGATTCAAATAGCTAGATATAGTTATGATTTCAAAAAAGAGGAATTATTATACACTATTTTAATAGAACTAATGAGAACTCCCGATTACCTTAAAATGCTGACTGAATCAAGTCTTCAAAATTTCAAAAAAAGACAACAGAATAATGCATCTAAAAACGAAGAAGAAGAAGAGGAAGAAGAAGAAGAAATTAATGAGGAAAAAGGAAAAAAAGTTAATGCTGATGATGATGACGAAAATGATTTATTATATAAAGAAAAAGAAGAAATTGAAAGAAGAGTTGAAGCTGAAAAAGAAAGAAAAAAACAGAGATTTGCAAATAGGGGTGGAGGAGAAAGGAATAAAAAGCCTGATAATAATATTAATAATGAGGATGCAAAAGAAAAAAAAGAAAAACCTAATGAAAATAATGAGAATAATATTGATAATATAAAAGAAGAAAAAATTAATTTACAAGAAAAAAAATCAGAATAAATAGGGCTTTAAGTTAATTTAAAGCACCAAACAATAATAATATATTTCTATCTATTAAGAAATCTATTTAATAAAAAAATATTAGTTATATATTTAATAAAAATTATTAATTAAGGTTAAATTAATTTAAAATTTATATGTTATTTATCCGCAATAAATTAATTATATTTTTGAAT
>JAJNAA010012099.1:0-10045 GCA_023807345.1 Entodinium bursa | reverse complement strand
CAATCCCCAATCCCCAATCCCCATATTCTATATACATAATGTTTTTTTACAATTTTTTTTTGATGATTAAAACCAATTAAAAATTTGATATTTCTAAAATTTATATAACAATGGAGAATAATTTCAAACCAGAAATAAAAGAAATGTTAATTGATATAAGTAAAAATGGTGAAGAAATTTCAGATAAAAAAAAAATAGAGGTTAATGAAAAAAAAGAATTAATAAAAGAAAAAGATAATGAAAAAATCAGTAATGAAAATAAAATAATTGAATTAAAAAAAGAAGACAATAAAGAAAAAGAGATTAATTCAGAAGAAAATAGACAGAAGAAAAATATTAATACCAATAATGAATTATTAAAAGAAGAAAAAGAAATTAGCATTATTAATACAAAAGAAATAGATGGACAAAAAGTAGCAAATGAAATTGAAATTAAAAATGAAGATAAGAATAACAATAATGAAGAAATAAAACAGGTTGAAATAGTTTTAAATGAAAATAATAAAATAGAAACAAAAGAAAATCCTGAAGTTATACCGGATAATCTAAAAAATAAATTAATACCGAATGAAGAACTATCGAATAATGATAAAAATTTTTCTACTTTTAAAAAAACTGAATATAATTTATTAAAAGAAAATAATAATAAAGTTCAATTAAAAGAAGAAAAAGAAGATAAAAATATTAATATAAATGAAATAGAAGAGCAAAAAGTTGTTAATAAAAAAGAAGAAGAAAATAAAGAAATAAAAATTAATATTATTGAAGAAAAAGATAAAAATAATATTAAAGGAGAAATAAAACAAGATGAAATTGTATTAAATAAAAAATTAGAAATTAATGAAAATAATAAAAATGAAATAAAAGAAAATCCAAAAATTATTTCTGCCAATCAAACAAATAATATAAATACAACTGAAGATTCATCGGGTGGGTGTGGAAATAAAGAAATAATTGAAGGAAATTTCAATCCTAAAGACATGGAAAAAATAATAGAATATAATAAATCTAATTATAGAGATTTTTATTTCGAAAATCATTTTTGTGATTATTTTACAGGAAAAGAATGGCGTTCAGGTTTTATTAAAAAAATTTCAGATGATTATATAGAGGTTTTTGATTCAATAGGCATCACTTCATCTGATTCAATTATTTTAAAAATAAATATAAAAGATTCAAATAAGATTTCTTATTTTAGAAAAAATAGTGTTCCAAATAATGACATGGTAAAAGGAGCTTCAAAAGATATAAAAAATAAATTATGGCAATTTACTAATTTTCATAAGAATTTCAAGGAATATTTTGAAAATTGTGATTGTTTTGAATTTTATTATTTTTTAAGAGCGACAGTTTTTTATGGTCTTGATCTTTGTATGAATAAAGATTTAGAAAATAAAAACATTGAAATAAATTTCCAATTAATTTTAATAATATTAAATATCATTTGTGATTGTTTAAAATTTATACAAGAAAATATCAATGATTTTTTCAAGTATCAAAATAATATAAAACAAACTCAATTTAAAGATTTAGTATTAATTAATAAAAAATACGCAATTTATTGTTTTTTCGATGATATTTATTTTTTGATGAAAAAAATATATGGTGATTGCCAAATATATTTGGATTGGTATATCAAATTTAAAAATGACATAAATTATTTCATACCTTCATCTAACGTTATTTTAAATCATTTTATATATTCCGGATTTTTCCCTTTATATGAAGACCAAAAAAGAGGAGAAGAATCTTCAAAATTATTAAGAAAAATATGTATTAAAGAATCTTATAAAAACGATTATATATATTATACATTAGATAAAAAAATAAGTTCATCTATTATTGCTTATTTAATTGATTATTTCCAATACTTAAAAGGATATGATTTATTATTTTCTCTTTTATGTTCTATTAAATACACAAAAGAAAATTTTTTTAATAGCTTCAGCATTCAAAAGCAAATAGTCGATATATTATTAACAGCGAAAGTCCTCACAGATTCTTTTAATTTTTATGATATTAATAATCAAAAAGAAAATCAGGAATTAAAAGGAAGTGCTAAAGTGATTAATTATATTGATAATTATTTATGTGGTTTGAGTTTGAATTTTGATGAAAAAAACAATAAAAATATTAATAATATTAATCAAGAAAAAGATTATTTTAATGAAGAATTAATAGATAAATTAATATATTTAATTAGAAAAAACTCAGAAGAGGGAAATATTTTAAAACAAAGATTTTATATAAAAGATTTATTAAAGCAATTAAAAGAAGCGAAAAAATTGGAGAAAAGTATATCTTTAGTATCCAAATTAAATAGCATAATAAAAAGTGTTGAATATTATAATCTAGAAAAAGAAATAAAAGAAAAAAAGAATAAAGATTACACAGAGGAAATGTTAAGGGATTCAAAATTCCTAGGAAAAGATGATAATATATATTATATAAGCGGAGAAGTTTTTTGCGAAATATGCAAAGATAATAATATAATCGAGTTATTTTTGGAAAATAAAACGACTCATGAAGAAATTATAAAAAGGATATATCCTTTATTATCTATTATGTATTTAAATAATTTTGGACATAAGAAGGATGATAAAAAAGAAATAAATGAAAAAAAAATGGGGGCCAAATATATTTTTAATGCGCTTTTCTTAAAATTGAAAGAATCTGAACAAAATAATGAAAGTATGTGGAAAATTATTTTAAATGATATTATTCTAAAATTTACTGATATTATTTGTCAAGAAGATAAAATATATATATTTGATTTGATTTATAAATATTATGAAAATACAACAGCAAAAAAAAATTCCAAAATTTTACAATTAATTGCTTTTATTATTGATTATTCTGAAAAATGTATAATTTCAAATGAAACTAAGGATATTTATAATTTAGCTGATTTATCTGATTTTGAGAATGCTGACAAAGAAAATGAAAAAAATAAATATGATGCCTATATGAAAGGACATTTTAATACTGAAAAATATTTTTGCTTAGAATTAATAATTAATTTTTTAATAAAAGTTGATAAAATAAATGAATTGCAAATTGATGATGATTTAAAAAAGAAAGTCATAGAAAAAGTTATTGAAGGAATTATTAAAATTATTTGCAAAGATAAAAATAATGAAAAAATCAAATTAATTTTATTTATAAAAATAGTTGAAGGAATAATTTCATCGATAAATCCTATAAATAATATTTCTTTATTAAAAAAGATAATCGAACTTAAATTAAGTCCAGATACAAAAAAAGAAATTAAATTATATTGTAAAGAGAATAAAATAATTAGAAAATTATTACAAGAATTTTTTTCTTATTTAGACACAATATTAAAGGAAGATAAAAATAATAAAAAAGAAATAGAAGATAGACTTGATTTAATATTTTTATTATTAGAAAATGAAATAGAAATTTCAAATGAAGATTATAAACTATTATTTGATATTAAAAAATATGATACTTTCTTAAAGAGAATCATTTACGATAAAATACAAGAAAATATCTTGAAAGTAGAACTAGACTCACAAAAATATATTTTAAATAACATATTATTGAAAGATAATTCCTTATGTGATGTTAATGATTTTATGAGTTATAAAATTTATAAGCAATTTATTTTTCGTATTAATCAAACTTTAGGAATATTCATTTTTATTCTTGATGATAATAAAAACTTAGAAGAAAAATATTTAATAGTTAAAGCCAATAAAAAGAGTATAGATATATATGGATATAAGTCTCTTTGGAATATTTTAGAGTGTACTGATAATAAAGATATTAAAAAGGATGTTAGTAGCACTTTAACCTTTATTTTTTTAGGAATCAGATCTTTGAATAATTTAGATTATTCTTTTATATTGAATAACGTTTTTTGTGAAATCTATAATAAATTCCTCGACTACCAAAAGATTCATGAAAATGGAAATATTACTAAAATTAAAGGTTTAGTTATTTTAGTAAAAAAAATATTAGAGGAATCTAATTTTGATGGAGAGATAATTGATAAAAAGACAATAGAAAAAATATTAAATCAAATTAAACAGAAAGAGCCAATAAAACAAAATGAATTGATTGGGCAAAAAGAAGTAAATGAATCAAAAGAGGCAAATAAACCAAAAGAAGTAAATAAACAAAAAGAGCCAATTAAATCTAAAGAAACAGAAATAAAAAAAGAAAAAAATGTTTCTCCACCTCCAACTTTAAAAATAAATTTGAAATATAGTATGCCAGGAAATGCCGAACAAAAAGAAGTAATAAACGATCTATGTGAAATATATCCTTCTGAATTATTTTATCATTTAAGATACTATATAAGTTATATTTTCCAAATTCCTTTAAGATGCATTCAAATAAAGGAAAAATATGAACAAAATCAAAAAATTAAAATTTATAATATACTTAATGATACCCAAGATATATATGAAATTATAATGAAAAATAGGAAAAAAAAAGATGAAAAAGATATTTTTATTGTCGAAAAGATAAAAAATCATTTTTGCGATGACTCAAAACAGAATTTGAGATTATTAATATCAAATAATAAAAAGTTAACTGAAATATTAAAAAAATTATCAATTTATAAAGATATAGATTTTTCTAGTGATATTCACTACATAATCAAAGATAAAATAGAGAAAATTGATACTATGGATGAACAAAAATTAAAACTCATAAATGATTTAATAGTTAATTATAAAAAAGAAAATGACCAAAAATTAAAAGAATTATTTAACTTTAACGAATCCAATTTATTTTATATAAATTATAATTTATCAAATATAGATAATTTTCTAGAAAGTAAACGTAAAAAAAAAGAACAAGAAGATATAGTAAATAAATTTATTAAAAGCTCTTTATGGAAAAATATTAAAAATTTAGAAATAAAATTAAATGATATTAAAGAAATCAAAAAATATTCTTCAATAAATGATATATATGAACAAAAAAATTATGAATATCATTTATTCAATATGTATAAACATGTTTTAACTGAAAAATCATTAGATGAAGAATACTTAAATATACTAACTAAAAATATAATAATATTAATTAATAATTTTATAAAAGATTGTATCAATGTTAATCTTAATTTTTCCCAAGGGCAAAATGATGAAGAAAAAACTAAACTGAATAGAATAAAAGAGTTGTTTTATAATTTTTTCAACAATATAAAAGATATATTTAATGATAATAATAATTTATATATAAAATTCATAGAATTATTATTAAAAGAAAATAATATCCAGGAAAAATTAGAATTTTTCTTTTTAGATGGGATCATAAGAAATTATTACCCTTTATACAGTGAACAAATTGCTGATATATTTTTAAGCTTAATAAAAGAATATAATAGTAATTTAAATATAAAAAATATACAGCAAGATTTTTACATGAATATAAGCCAAATATTTTTTACAAAAGAAAACAAAGGAAATTTGCTAAAAATATTTTCAGATTTATCTAAAAATGGAAATTTATCAATCAATTTATATAAGAATATATATGAATATAATTCAAAAATTTATTTTGATACTATTTCCAAAATTTTTAAGAAATTATTAAAATTAATGCCTTTTGATGTATTCAATTTGGATAATTACATTCAAGATGTTGTTATGCCTTCTTTATTTAATCCTATTTTGAATAATATTAATCAGGAAAGTAATTTTCATGATTATTTCTTTGGAGGACAATGTCAAATATTATATAATTATTTAGAAAACATTGATGAAATTAAATTCAGAAATATTGAATATTATAAAGGAAAAAATATCAAAGAATATTTATATGATGAGTACATTATGAACAATTCAGAAAAAAATAAAAATATTAATAAAAAATTATCCCTTCATATATCTTCTCAAAGATCTTTTAGGCCAATTCATTCTTTTGATTATTTGAGTCATTTATTTATTTCCTTTTTAATAAAGGATGAATTTTACTCAAACACCAATCCTCAAAAAGAAAATGAAATTATCCAAAGAAAAGGTATTTTACATTATTTAAATGAATTAAATAATTTGCATTTAAATAACTTTTCTAAAGGAAATAATACTTCAGATTGGAAAATATATTGCCAAGAACAAAATGATTCTAATATTTTCATTGGTTTAAAAAATTTAGGATGTACTTGTTATATGAATAGTTTATTCCAAGTGTTTTATAATATTCCCTTATTTAGAGAAAGCATTTTAAAATGTAAATGCAAAGCTGATAAAAAAAATTCTTTTTATGAATTACAAAAAGTCTTTTTTAATTTAAAATATCTAAAAAGTGGATATTATATACCTGAAAGCTTTGCCAATAATTATGATGATGAAAAATTAAATCCTCATCAACAAATGGATGTCGATGAATTTTTCTCAAATTTATTAGATAAAATTGAAAATAGAATAAAAAATACTGATAATGAAAACTTGGTCAAATACTTTTTTCAAGGAAAATTAAATGATAAACTCACCTTTCAAGAAGGATGTAACCACCATAGGACAAAAGTGACAAACTTTTATTCAATTCAATTACAAGTAATGAACAAGAAAAACATATATGAATCATTAGACACATTAACAGAAGGGGAATTAATGAACGGTGACAATTGTATTTTTTGTCCAGAATGTAACAAGAAATTCCCCGCTTTGAAAAGTCAATCCTTTAACAAATTACCTCGCATTTTGATGTTTGTTTTAAAAAGATTTGAATTTAACTATGACACAATGACCAAAATAAAAATCAATGATTATTATGAATTTCCAATTGTATTAGATATGTCTAAATATATTGAAAATGATGAAAATAATGAATATGAATTAAAAAGTGTTGTAGTGCATATTGGTCACAGTGAAGGAGGCCATTATTATGCCTTTATTAAGGATGATAAGAGTAAAAATTGGCATCAATTTAATGATACTTCGGTGACAAGATTTGGTATTAATGATTTAGAGAAAGAAACCTTTGGAGGAAAAGAAGAAGGAACGAAAGAAAATAAAACTAGAAGTGCTTATTTATTATTCTATGAAAAAAAAGATCAAAAAAATTGCGAAAATTTTGATAAAATCAAAATTTTAAATAAAATAATTGATTTAATGAATAAAAATAACAATAATAATATAAATAATAATATTGAAGAAAAAAATGATGATTTTAATAATAATGAAATAATTATAGAAGATGAAGATTTAATTGATATTGGAGGAGAAGATTCAGAAGGGGAAAAATTATTAAAGGAAATAGATGAAAAAGCGAAAATTGATTATAAAAAACAATTATTATTTTCATCAAATTATCAATTATTTACTTTAGAACTATTTCTAAATTCAATTAATTATTTGGACAATAAAGACAATAATCTTCCCGTATTTTTAAAAAATTTCAGTTTTATTAAATTTGATCATCTTTTCCAAGATGAAGATATTTTATTCAGAGAATTTAGGCCCAGTATTTCTAATATTGAAAGATATATAAGCAAAGGAAAAATAAAATTATTAAAACTTCAAAACATAAAATATAAAAATGAAGATTTAAAAAAGAAAATATTAGAAATATTCCAATTTATTTTAATCGAATTTTTTAATTTGATAATACGCTCAAGAGAAAAAAAATATTTTGGATGTTTTGTTGAATTGATTAAATATTTAATAAATCAATATGATTTTTGTGCCGAGTATTTCTTGGAAGAATTGTCCGGTTATAATACCCTCATTGATTATTTATTAAATTGCCCTATGTATGATATCAAAAAAATATTAGTTGGTTTAATTTATTATGCAATGATAAAATCTGAGCAAAGCTACACAAAGGAAAAAAGAGAAGAAATAAAAAAAATAAATCCTAAATTAACAGATGAAGAAATTGCAAAAAATTTGGATAAAGAATTAAATAGTCAAACTATTAATAATAAAGGGGATGAATCTCTTCTTAAACAAGATATATCAACGCCTAGTGTGTTAAGATTAGTTTATAATGTTATTAATATGATTAAGAAAATTAAATTCTGGAAATTCACAAATGAAGCAAGATTTTTATTAGAAATTTTGCTTAAATTTACTTTAATATCTCCAGAAAATAGAAAATTCTTAGTTAGTGGAGTGAATATATTACTTCCATTAAATATAATTTTAGCCCAACAACTTCGTCAAAAAAATTATACTTTCCAAGATATTTTTGATTTTGAGAAAGGTGAATTTAAACCTTCTCATGAGATATTAAATCCAGAACCAGGTAAAATAATAGAAGGTGATGTTGACAAGACAGGGAAATATATAATTTTAGATTATGATTTTATGTTATTATGTAATTTATATTTTTTCAAAGAAAAAAAGAAAGATGAAATAAAAAAAAATAATGAAGATATTGGTTTTACTTTTTACAATGAGACTTATTTTTCTACTTTATTAAAATACTGTAAAACGAAGCAAGATATTAAATATTTTTCTAAATTAGTTTTATATAAATGTTCTGAAGATAAAAATATTTTCGACCTTGTTGTTAAATATTTATTAGAGATTTTAGACACAATAAAAGATTTAGAATTAAATTATTTCGATGAATCAGATACTGAAACTAAAGCCGAAGTATATAAGAACACAGGAGAAAATTCAAAAGAATGTAGTGGGAAAACGCTTAAAAAAAATATCAGTTTTATTTTTAGGAAATTAGTAATGGACACAAATAATAAATTAGGAGAATATAAAATAAAAACGATATTAAATAAATTATTTTCATTTTATAGTAAAAATAAAAAATATTATTCTAAAGCAATAACAGTTATTAATATTATTCTTAATATTTTTGAGTCAATTAAAATCGATAACAAAAAATATTTAAAAGAACTAAATGATATTTTAAATTGGTTAACGAAAAATAAAATAGCCCCAAAGCATTATGAAATAAAAGGGATTTATATGTATAAAGATTTACCTGCTGTTTATCATGTTAAAGAATTGAGCAAAGAAAAAAAAATTGAATTTGAAAAAAAAGAAATTGAAAATAGTAATAAAAAATAATTAATAAAATAAAATTAGTATAGAAAATGTCCATACCTGTTTTGGAGATGAACAACAAATTAAAAATACCCCAATTTGGTTTGGGGGTATTTACAATCCCAACCGACGATGAAGCTGAAAAATCTTGCTTAGAAGCTTTTAAATTAGGTTATAGGCATATTGATACTGCTCATGTATATGGTAATGAGAAAGGTGTAGGTGAAGCAATAAGGAAATCAGGAATACCAAGAGAACAAATTTTTTTAACATCTAAGATATGGCATAATGAAAGTGGTGAAGGAATCACTTTAAAAGCCATTGATAGAATGTTAAAAAGATTTAAATTAGATTATATAGATTTATTATTAATTCATTGGCCTGTAGGTGACTATATAGGTGCTTGGAAAGATATGGAAAAAGCAGTAGAAGAAGGAAAACTTAAAAGTATAGGATTATCTAATTTCCATGGAAAATATTTAGAAGATATATTAAAAATAGCCAAAATAAAACCAGTAGTTGATCAAGTTGAATGCCATCCTTATGCTCCTTGTGATGAATTAAGAAAAGAATTAGATAAAATTAATTGTTATATTGAAGCTTGGAGTCCAATAGGAAGAGGAAATAGTCAATTACTAAATGAAAAAATATTTGAAGAATTAGGAAAAAAATATAATAAAACTGTTCCTCAAATAATTCTTAGATGGCATATAGAAAAAAATAATATTATATTTCCTAAAAGTAGTAATCCAGTTCATATTAAAGAAAATATGGAAATATTTGATTTCTGTTTGACCAAAGAAGAAATAGAAAAAATAGATCAACTTAAAGGTAAACCCATCTTCACAGCTGATTTTGAATCAATTTTGAGGTTTGTTAAAGCTAAAACAGTGAGTCTTGAAGATTAAAAAATAATTATTTAATATTATAGGGTAATTTATTTATTAATTAAATAAAAAATGGTAAAAAAATACATATTAAAATTTAATAATTTAATTAAATTATATGAAAAAATTGAAAAAAAATATTTTGATAAAAAATTAATAAATGCACCT
>JAJNAA010012098.1:0-10058 GCA_023807345.1 Entodinium bursa | reverse complement strand
CCCCAATCCCCAATCCCCAATCCCCAATCCCCATTGGAATAATATTTTTTAATCTAGAACTAAATTAATTTAATATAATTTCTAATTTTAATTTAAATATTTAATAATCAGAGCTAACAAATATGTTGGCTCATCATAAATTTAAATAGACCTTAAATAATTTAAATCATTTAATTATTATCTTTTAATTCATTAGTACCACTTTGAGCATTCTTATCAACCAAAGAACCTATCATTTCTGAATCAACATGTTCTTTGGAAAAAACAAGTTTCCATATAATTAAAAGGATAATAACTAATACTATGATACTTCCAACAACAATTAAAGCAATTGCCCATGCTTCCAATCCACCATCTTCTTCTTTTTCATCTTTTGATTCATCTTTTTCATCTTTTTCTTCCTGTTTATTTAATAATATTTCTTCTGTATTTAATAGATTTCTATTAACATATATTACTAAAGAAAATGATTCTCCATTCTCTAAATCTTCTTTTTTATTATATATTTTCATATTATAAGAACTTGAACCAACTATTTTAGGATCAATATCTTCTGGAAAAGACACATAATCATTTTTGGAATAATATGTCAGGAATGAATATTCAAATATTTTTCCACTTTTAGAAGATATTGCAATATTTATATTTTTATCTTTTGTATTTTTATCGAATTTAATAATTGTTGGTTTTGTAATTCTACGATCACTAAATTCTTTTTCAGTCAAAATTTCATAATCTTTTGGAGCAAATAGGAATTCTATTGCAGAACTATTTCCATTTGTTACTTTAATTGATAATTTACCTTTGAAAATTGAATTTATATTATCAAAAGTGTAATAAGAATTATTCATATTAAGTATTGCTTTTTTTTGTGTTGCTAAATCTGTAATAGTTATTTCACTATCTAATGTTGATTTTGATAATTGAATCATTCTATCATATTTATTATTAGCAAAATCTACAATATATTCATCTATTTCTTTTGTGAAGTATATAAATAAAGGAACTTTTTCCTCAGAAATAGCAAAGTCTTTTTCTATAATTTTTGGTTGAATAAATATTTCAATCAAATTAAGAGGTTTTTCTGCAACAGCAGCTAATATATACGTTTTACCGGCTGATGATTCTATAATTTTACCATCCAATTCTTTGAAATAATTTTTATTTATATTAACTATATCAGATATTGAAATATCATTAGAATATTCAGCACAAAACAGTTTATTCGAAGAATCGAAATTTTTTAAATAATAAATATGATCAACAATTGATTCATAAATTATCACTAATTTTTTAGGATATAACAAAAATTTTTGATCATTCAGTTCTTTAACTGCCGATGATTGAATATAACCAGGGAAATTTTTTATTGAAGTAATATTAATAATAAGGTCACTTGTAAGGTTTTTGAAATAATTTAAATATAATTTATTTTGATGATTCCCTACATTTCTTTGTAAAACACATATTGAAGAGGGGCATGGATTATCAAGGGAATAATGCATATATCCAGGAATATTTGATTCAAAGAAATATATATATTCATTTGTATTCAAAATTAGAACATATTGAGTATTGTTATCTTTATTAATAGTTATTGTTTGCTCTAATGCATCATTTAATATAATTTCCTCCATTTCTGGATTATTAGTACAATAATCATTCACACATTTTCCTTCGGTTTTATCGTAGTAATATCCAATATCACAATAAGATTTAATGCATGTTGAATTATTCCAATTTCCTTCATCATTACATAGATAACCTCCATGAACATATTCATCATCATCAAAGGAAGTGCAATTATCATCTTCAAAAACTAATTTTTTATTATCTTTATTACATTTTCCATCTTCATTATATTTCTTGAAAATATCTTTTGCTGTTTGGATAAATTCATCATAATAAATATCATCATAGAAATGATATATATTTGTAAATTCATCGACTTTATTCACTTTAAAAGCCATTGGAATTATGGTATCATTAACCTCTTCAACATTTTCGAAAGCTTCTGCGAAAGGTATATTATAAACAATAAATCCTTTTTCCTTTAAGGCTTTATATTCATTACTTTTTTTAAATTGTGTATTCAAAACAGGATCTAAACTTGCATCTAATTCTTCTATAATATTTTTATTTAATGTAGGATTTCCTGCATAACTAGCTGTTATAGCGCCTCCATTATTTTGTATTGTTTTAATGAAAGTACTTGCCGGTCCACAATTTACTGTATCAGTTAAGATTAAAATCTCAGTAGATTTCTTAAGATGTCCTAATTTTAATAATTCTTTCCTTATTTCATTATATTTAATAATAGAATCTGCACTAATAGGATTAAATATTTTAGTTCTATTATGTTGAGTATTATTTCCATATTTTTCTGGTGATGGTTCAATGAAATCATCCCATTTTTCAAAAGGTCTACAAGTTTTAGGATCTAAAAATTGAGAAGGATCTGTGTCATAAAGTTGTTTATTTAAATCTGTTGTTTTCATTGCAAAATTGAATTTAATATCTATTTTTGGGAATAGTAATTGTGCAACATAATATGCATTTATATTATCATCTTCATATAATTGACTAGTTATTATCACTATTTTAAAATCATTTGAATAAAATAATGATGAGCATTTACTTATAGTATCATCTTCATCATATAATTTATATGAGAAAACGATAACATTCAAATGATTTTTGGAATCCACATGACATTTTATTTCTCCTCCTTTTGATTGTATTTCCCAGATAAATGTCCCATCTACTTTGATTTCTTCATTTGTGTTTTTATTATTAGAATTCAATTCTTCTTCTTTGGTTTTTGTTACATGGAAATATGTTTCAAAAGTATCATTGCTATTGAAAGACAATTTAATATTATTTAATTGATTTGGGGTTAATGGTTGATAAGTTAAACCACTGTCATGCATTGTATCTATCATCGATGCAAATTGAGAATCCATATTTTTAAGCCTATAAAATTCATTTGAAAACTCCTGAATAAATTTGAAAGGTTCAATATCATTTATAGATTCTAGAGCTATATTTTCATGCTTTTTTATATTATTTATAGTTTCTTCATCATAATGTTTAGAGCATGAAGAATATTCTTTAATATACATTTTAACCGTTTCATTGGCTTTATAATCTAAATAAAATTTAAATGGAAGACACTTTCTGTAATCCTTGAAATTTACCACTTCTTCGCCTAAAGGCACTTCATATCCTAAGATTTCTAAATTAGTGTCTTTAAAGTTAGATAAAGCCATTCGAATATCTCTGTAAAAATCATAAAATGGTCTTTTTATATCTGTTTTTATTTCATCAAATTTATTTTTAATATCCACTTTATATTTGTCATATGGAGTTGGAGGATTCTTCCATATATCTGAAAAGACAAAGGAATCAAGTAATGATAAAATATTTTTGATAATATCTTTCATATAATCGGGCTCTACTTGTTGATATAACTCTATTAATGGATATCTTTCATCTTCTTTTTTGGTAATTAATATTTCTCCACCTGCTGGTATATTTCTAACAATATATATTATTAAACTGAAAGATTCATCTTCCATTAATTTTTCATTTTTATTATATATTTCTAATTCATAAGAAGTTTTACCCATTATTCTAGGTTCAAATTCCATCGGATAAGATGTATAATTATTTTTTGAATAAAATGTTAGGAATGAATATCCAAATTGACTTAGTTTTTTTGAAAAGATTTTTATTTTTATATTAGAATCTTTACGATTTTTATCAAATTTAATAATTGTTGGTTTTGTAATTCTACGATCACTAAATTCTTTTTCAGTCAAAATTTCATAATCTTTTGGAGCAAATAGGAATTCTATTGCAGCGCTATTTCCTTTTGTAACTTTAATTGATAATTTACCTTTGAAAGTTGAATTTATATTATCAAAAGTGTAATAAGAATTATTCATATTAAGTACTGCTTTTTTTTGTGTTGCTAAATCTGTAATAGTTATTTCACTATCTAATGTTGATTTTGATAATTGAATCATTCTATCATATTTATTTTTAGCAAAATCTACAATATATTCATCTATTTCTTTTGTGAAGTACATTTGTGATGGAGAAAAATTATCAGATATCTCCGAGTCCTTATCTTTTATTTTTGGTTGAATAAACATCTTCAAAAATTTGTTAGGTGTATCTGATAAATATTCAAAAACATAAAACTTTCCTGCAGGTACTTCTAAAATTTGATCTCCTAATTCTTTGAAATCATTTCCATTTAAATCAGAGAATGCAAATTTTTTAGGATATTCAGCAAAATATATTTTTGATTTAATATCAAAAGTCTTGAAATTAAATACATAATCAACAGCAGTTTCAAAAATTAGAAATCCCATAGCTGGATATGATTGAAGACTATCATAATTTGCTCTAGAAACATAAAATGTTTGGAAATGACCAGGGAAATTTTTTTGTGGAGTAATTTTAACAGTAATTTCTTTATCTCCTATATTTCTGAAATAATTTAGATGGATTTCGTTTTTATGATTAGATAAATCCTTTTGCAAAACACAAAAATAAGAAGGACATTTATTGTTAACATCATATTGCAAATATCCTGGTTCATTCGCTTCAAAATAATATATATATTCTTTTGTATCTATTTTGAAAATATATTCAATATTATTATCTTTATTTATTGTTATTGTGGTATTATATTCACCATTTAATACTATTTCTTTAATATTTGGATCATTAGTGCATAAATCCACTATACATTTGTCTTCTACTTTACTATAAAAATATCCATAATCACAATAATATTTTTGACATTTGGTTTTATTCCATGTTCCTTCACTTGTACAAGGATAACCTCCATGAGCATAAGGATCTTCATCCTCGAAATTATTACATCCACCTTCTGGTTCAAAAACTAAATTTTTATTATTTGGATTACATTTTTCCTCTTCTTTATATTTTTTAAATACTTTTTCAGCTTCCTCTATGAATAAATCTAATTTATCATCTCTATAAGGTTCATATATATCTGAAATTTCATCAACAGGATCTAATAAATATTCTCTTGGAGTTGGGCTGTTTTTTTTATATGTTTCTTCTTTGAAACTTTCCCCAAATGTAATACCTATAACTTGAATACCTAAATTTAGCAAGTTATTATATTCTTGAGTAAAATAATAATTCATAACTGAAGATGGTGATTGACTAGCATCAAATAAATCTTTTCCTAATTTCGGGTTACCATTAAAACCGACAATGATTGCTCCACCTTCATCCTGAAGGGTTTTAATAAATATACTTGTTGCACTATAAGAAAATGAGTCAGTGAAAACAATTATATCAGTTGGCCTTTTTAAATTTTTTGTTTTAATAAATTCTTGCCTATATAAACCTAAGATTTTTCTTTTTTCTTTTGGAACCATATCTATCACTTTTGCTCTGTGATGCAAAATTTTTTCATCTCCTTTAGTATAAACATCAGTTGGCCCATTTAACCAGTCTTCAGAAGAATAAAAAGCTTTACATGTTTCAATATCATAAAAAGCTTCAGGATCTTCTTCATAAAGGCCTTTTAATAATTCTAAAGGCTTAAAAGAAAAATAAGCTCTATTAAGAATTTTTGCTTGTATTTCTTGAGCTAAAATATAACTAAACTCAATAATTCCACCGCCATTGAAATTTTCAATGATCACCACACTATAATTATTGCTATGGAATGCTTTGCTACAATTATATATTACTTTTTCAGCTATTTCAGTATTATCAAAACTAAAACTACCTTGGACAATTATATTTATATGTTTATTAGTATCAACTCGACATTTTAATTGATTTTCATCTGGGGTTTTAAAATCCCAATTGATTTTTTCTCTTAATTCTTCCTTTTCTTCTTGGAATAAAATTCCTTTAGACTTTTTATATTTTTTCACCATATCGAATATATCTGGGATAAAATATTCTTGTGAATGTTTTTTTATTTCATTTTGATAAAATTCATCGAATTCTTCCTCTTTTAATATATTAGCACCTAATAATTTATTCATTCCTTGGATATCAGGTATATAAATATAATAATCTAAATCTAAAGTATTTAATTCTCCTTCAAATTTAAATTCCATTTTTAATTCTTCTGGAGTATAAGGATATGCGTTTAAAGGAAAAGAATATAAGAGATATTTTACCAAAGTAAAATGAGCATGAGGGCTTTTAGTACCTTCATATTTTCTTCCCCAATTTTGTATATAGGCAAATGGATCTTGTTTATTAATTTTTTCCAAAGGAATTTTATTTTTAGCTTTTTCTTTCACATAATTTCTAACTTTTTCGCTGAAAAATTCTATACATTTTTCGTTATTTTTTATAAATATTTTTGGCTCTGTTTGATTTTCTTCTTTATCTACATAAAAACTAAAAGGTAAGCATGCTGTCATTTTATCAAATTTAACTCCTTTAGGAGTCTTTACTCCATGAAATCTAAAATGCATATCTCTTGGTGTGCCAAGAATTTCTTTTATTTCTCTATAAAAATCATAAAATCTTCTATTTTTCGTTTTTATATTGTTTAAAGATGCAGTGAAATTAATAGCTGGGTGAACGTAATTTTCCATTCCTTCTGGTTCTGGAGGTATTTTAACTATATCATTATAGATATAACCATATTCTATAATAGAAGTCAAATTAGATATGATATCTTTAGCATAAGTTTCGTCAATCATTTCATAAAGATCTTCTATAGGATTTTTTTCATATTTCACTGTTACATTTATTTGCATCATGCTTGTATATGGAGATATAAAATATATATAATATTTTTCACCTTGTTCTAGTTTTATATCTTTTAAAGGATTATCCAATCTAATTGCATAATTTTGGGATGGAAAAGCCATTCCTTGAATTAAGGGTTCTGAAAAATATAAATATTTATCTTTTGAAAGCCCTCCATAAACACCAAATTCAAATTCATAATTTGATTCAAAAAATATTTCAATAATATTCTTATTTTCTTCTGGAGGACTAAATTCAATTAATATTATATCTTTTTTAATTACATAATCAGTGACCTCTCCTTTAATAAAATCAGTTTGTCCTTCTTCTGACCTACCCAATATTTCAATAAGAGCTCCTTCTCTTAATTCATTTTCAGATGTTGATTGGATATTACTTATTTCTATTGTCCCATTAAATGGTTGACTTGAAGGAATAAAATATTTATTAGATAAGGATATTTTTTTAGGCTCGTTTGAATCACTTTCTTTTATATCAAAGGTTGCATTAATTTTTTCATTTAATCTTATCATAACAGGCATTGTATTTTCTGAGAAATTTAAATAATATTTTTCTTTATCTTTATTTAAGAATAAAATAGATTTATCCCCTTCAGTAAAATTAATAGTCTCTGGAAGAGAATTATAAAAATAAAGTTTTGCAAAGCCTAGTTCTTGCAAAAAGATTCCAATATAGATACCACCTTTGTGCAAAAGCATGAATTTACCTAATCCTTCATGGAAATATTTTTCATTCATATTTATTATATCATCTGGAGTCATATTATCATTATATTCAGCATAATAAAATTTGGAACTTTTATCATATGAATCAGTATAAAAATAATTATCTTCAGTTAATTCGAAAATAAAGAACATATTCCCTTTCATTTCTTTAATTCCTGAAAATTTATAAGAATCAAATTTAGCTGATTCTATATTCAAATCAATTTTCTTAGAAGTTATTGTTAAATTTACTGAAGAATTTAAGTTACGATTATAGTTAACATACATAAAATTGACATTATTTTTAACAACACAAAATCTTGAACATTCCTTTAAATTAGAATCTAATAAAATATCATCAACAGGACTTTTTAAAAAATAAGTATATAAAGTATTGCTTAAATTAATAATATACCTTTTTTCTGGATCAATTTTTATAATTGTTTCTCCTTCTTCTTTTACATCAATAACTTCATCAATAAGGCATCTATCTAACTCACATTGGCCTGTTGCTTTATTATAAAAATATCCGAAATCACAATAAGATTTTTGACATACTAAGTCAGACCACACTCCATCACCACTACATATATATCCTCCATGTACCAATTTATCTTCAAGGAATACACATTTATCATTTTCATAAACTAAATTATTATTATCTTTATTACATTTTCCATCTTCATTATATTTCTTGAAAATATCTTTTGCTGTTTGGATAAATTCATCATAATAAGCATCATCATAGAAATGATATATATTTGTAAATTCATCGACTTTATTCACTTTAAAAGCCATTGGAATTAAGGTATCATTAACTTCTTCAACATTTTCGAAAGCTTCTGCTAAAGGTATATTATAAACAACAAATCCTTTTTCCTTTAAGGCTTTATATTCATTGGTATTTTCATAATTAGAATTCAAAACAGGATCTAAGCTTGCATCTAATTCTTCTATAATATTTTTATTTAATCTAGGATTTCCTGCATAACTGGCTGTTATAGCGCCTCCATAATTTTGTATTGTTTTAATGAAAGTACTTGCTGGTCCACAATTTACTGTATCAGTTAAGATTAAAATCTCAGTAGATTTCTTAAGATGTCCTAATTTTAATAATTCTTTCCTTATTTCATTATATTTAATAATAGAATCTGCACTAATAGGATTAAATATTTTAGTTCTTTTATGTTCTAATCCATCACCATAATCATCAGGTTTTTGTTCAACAAATTCTTCCCATGTTTCAAAAGGTTTACAAGTTTTTGCGTCTAAATATTCGGGTTTAGCAAAAATTTCTTGATTAAAAGGAGTTTGTCTCATTGCCATGTTAAATTTAACATCAATTTTTGGGAAAAGTAATTGAGCAAAGATATAAGGCATTTCATTATCTGTTTCCCATAATTGACTTGTTATTATGGCTATTTTAAAATCATTTGAATAAAATAATTTTGCGCATTTATATATAGTTATATCTTCTTTATTTTCAACTGTTTCAACATAAAATGTTTTAATGAATAGTATATTTAAATTATTAACCTCATCGACACGACATTTAATTTCCCCGCCATCTGATTGAAAATTCCAAGGAATATCACTGACACTTTGATCTTTATTAATCTCTTTATGTTTTTTGTTGGCTTCAATTGGTGTTTTAATCACTTTAAAAGAGGTGTTGAAAGTGTCATTATTATAAAAATTTAATTCTATATAATTTAATTGTTCTATTGATATAGGTGTGAAAGTTAAATAATTATCATGGATACTATCTATAATAATATTGAATTGACCATCAAGATTTTTGAATTTATAAATTTCTTTTCCAAAATTGTGGACAAATGAGAAAGGGTCTTGTCCATTTATTTCCGCCAAAGGTTCCTTTTCATGATTTTTAATAAAATCTCTCACTGATTCATTATAATCTCCAGAACATGAAGGATATTCCTTAATAAACATTTTTACTTCTGTAGAATTTTTATCATAATCTAAATAGAATTTAAAAGGGAGACACATTCGATAATCAGAGAAACTAACACTTCCGTTTTCAAAAGGAATTTCACCTCCAACGAAATCCAAAATGGAGTCATGAGAGAGTGACAAAGCCATTTTGATTTCTCGGTAAAATTCATAAAAAGGTTTTGATTCATTGGTGCTTATATTATATAATTCATTTATAATATCAACTTTTGAATCTCCATAAGGATTTGGAGGGTTCTTTAATATATCAATGAAGACATAGTTGTCTAAAATGGATGTAATATTCCCTATGACATTTTCCATATATTCAGGACTAACTTCTTCATATAATTCTGGAATGGGGTTTGTGTCGTTTTCTGTATTTAATTCTGGGCCTTCATAAAAAGCAAGGGCTGAATTTATCAAAAGAAATAGAAGAAGAAAATAGATTAAAAGCTTGTGATTAATATTTTGCATTTGTTTAAGATAATTAATTATTTTTTATTTGATTTATATATTTTTTTGATATAAAAAATTTTATTATTTTTTTTTTAAATATTGTATTTTTGATTTTTTATATTATTATATCTAAATAAAAAAATAATTTTTTAAAAT
>JAJNAA010012097.1:0-10104 GCA_023807345.1 Entodinium bursa | reverse complement strand
ATTGATGCAGAAGCACCAAAAGGTTCTTCTGCACCAATAACTGATGCTATTGGGCCTGATTGTTGGACCCATTATACTTATGTATGTTATTAAATTTTTGAAACAATATGAAAATATATTAGATTATACTGAATTAAATTCATATAAAGAAATAATACAATTTATTCCTAATAAATGCTTTGATTTTAATCTATTAAATCAAAATAAACAAAATACATTGATTAAAGATATAAAAAAAGCTTTAAATAATACAGATCTAATTAATACACCTTTAAAAGGAAATCAAATAAAAATAAATGACTATAGAACTTTAAATTATGATGATTATCTTTTACTTTTTTATAGTATGGAAATAAAAAACAAAGAAAATTATTATTATTTTAAAATAGACTTAATAAATCAAAATATAATTGATATAAAGAAAATAGATATATTCAGCGAAGACGAAGAGCAAAATGATAAAATGATTTTAGTAGATATAAATATTTCAATGAAAAAAGAATTTATTTATTTTTTCTATATTGTAAGTAATTCTAAAGATTATTCTTTAAAATATAAATTATACAATAAATACTCTTTTACTTTAATAAAAGAAGGTGAAATTGAATTGAAAAATTCTTTTCTTCCAAAAAATTTATTTAATGATAATAAATACATATATTGTATCTCCCATACAGATGAAATTTTGCTTATAAAAAGAAATGCTAAATTAGATTTTATTAAATATATAGATTGTATATTTAGATTATATGAATATGATTTGAAGATCTTCACAGAAATAGAAGACTTATCATTATTTGAAATGTACAATTCTTTATATATTAATGATATATTTATATTAAATAATACAGAAAATAAAAAGACTTATATGGCTAAATTGTTAAATAATGAAGGTAATAAATATATATTAAATTTATATGAAATGGATGAAAAATCATTAAATAAAGATTCAAATAAAATTTCTTATAATGATAACAAGTTTATCTTTACTAAAATGTATAGAGGAGAATGCAAATTATTATATAATATGACTTCTGGGGATTGTAATAATCTTATAGATAAAGGAATATCTTTATTACCTTTTAAAACAAATCCCAATTATAACTATTCAAATAACATATATGAGTATTTGATACAAGAATATTCATCTTTTTTAAATTTATATGGCAACTTTGAATTAATCAATCAAGAAACAGAAAAAAATTTAATAAAATATCCTTTTTCTCTATGCTGCAACTTTGACCAAAATTCTTTAAATTTAATAATGGGTTATATAATGGAGAATTACAATAATGATAGTATCAAATTAAATTATCTTATCATTTTAAAACAAATGATATGCTCTTTATATAATACTGAAATATTAAAGCAAGAAAAGATTCAGGAAATAATTCCTTATTTCAAAAAATTAATTTTAAATATGATAAATTCAAAAGAAAAAAAATTATTTAATAAAATATTGAATGAAATAATAGAAATTTCTTCATATATTAAAAATAATGAAATAATAGAGGTAGATGAAATTAAATTTGCTTTAGATAAAGAGTTTAAGAATATTAATATTAAATCAAAGGTTTTATTGATTAAATTATTATTAAAACAAAAAAGTATTAAAAATCCAAATCCATTGGTTGAATATTTAATGAACTTAGAAAAAAATTATTTAACAGAAATCTTTACAAATGAATCTTTTGACTTAACTAATTATTATTCAAGAAGTAAATTAATGATTGATGCATCAGAATCATTATATAAAGTAGGAAAATCAATTCATGATAAATTCATATCTTTAATTCCTTGTTTATCAGAAAATATTCAAATATTAGTGGATTTATATCGAACAAAGGCGGTTCATGAAAATAGCAATTTGAAAAATTCTTATTTCCTTTATAATAGTTTTACTTTTCGCTTTCTTTATTTCATTATTGAATACCTAATGGCAAATAAAATTATTTTAACAAAAAAAGAATATATAATTTCTTTATATAAATTAATTTTATCACTCGACAAGATTAATATTAATTATAATCTTTGCTTTGATATGAATAATATTATAGAAGTTACAGATTATTCTTTAGATAATGATGAAAATAGAGAAATTTATAGAGATATAAATAGAACAACAATAAAATTGAAAAACCCAAAAGATATCATTATCAAAACCAATATAGTATATAGTGAAGAATATAAGAAATTATATAATTCAATTATAATTGCCATTAAATCTCTTCATCAAAATCAATCTAACAAATCATTATATGAAGAGGATAAAATCTATAGGGAAGTTTCTGAAATCACCGTAGATTTTAATTTTAATAATATAAATATGAATACAAGTGATTTCTTCATTAATATAATTCCTTTAAAAAATGAGAAGCTATTTAATTTATATAAATCTAATAAAGACTATAAAATAATTTCACTAATTGAAAAAACAATTATTCATTATTTACTACTTTTATATGAAGGTATAAATTCACAAATATATAAATATAATAATGATAAAATTGTTAAAAAAAATAAAAGAATATTTCAAACTGAGATGTTTAATTTTATATCAATTCCTATGAATCAAAATATTATAAGAAAATTTGAGGCTCCTTCTCAGTTTAAAGATGTATCTAATAAATTATTTGAAAATTTGAAAAAAGATTTGGGTGATATTGATAAATTAAATTCTTTAAATAATGAATTAGTCACAAATTTTGATAAAATAAGCAAAGAAATAAGTGAAACAAAATTTAACTATAAAAAAATTTATGAAGAAAAAATAAAACATATATCTAATCAAAATGATAAAAATTTAATTTTATTCGATGAAAAAACATGTAACAAATTATTCGAAATTTTCGATTATAATATGACTATAAAATCAAATTTACCAATGCAAGGGAATAAAGATGAAAATTTAAACGCGTTGATTAGTAAAATATTTTTTTTTGCTATAAAATATTATAATTACTATGATATTTTAGCAGCTTTAATGAAAAAAGTCCAAAAACTTAAAATAAATGATATAGAAGGTATAAAAAAAAATATTAGCAAAATTCAATCATTAGCTAATTATTCATTAATGTTTTCTTTTTATGAAGAAAGTTTCAAAATAAAAGGTATATATCACAAACATAAAAGTAAATTTAATATTTCTAATTTCGATGAAAAAAATAAAAAATATTTTGAAAAAAATTTTGAAAAACTTCAATTTTTATATGATAACATTATTCCATGTGATGATTTAAACATAGAACCCAATACATCAATCATTAAAAATTTAATAGAATTAATGGATAATTCTGAAATTGGAATTGGTGAAATAATTTCTTATTCTTATATTCAAAATATTAGTTCACAAATAAAATTGGTTGAATTAACAATAATTAATAACTTAATATTACATTTGAATAATGAAAGTAATATAATTCTTATTTTAAATTTGATCAACAAAACAATTAGCCATTCAAATAATATATTAACTTCTATTTTTGATAATACATATGGAGCTGATTATTTCATTATTGAAAAATTAAAACAAGAATTTCATTTATTCTTTGATATTTTATTAATTAAGATCATAAACAATCCGAATAATTATTCAATGATTACAAATATTTCTTTGACTGAGTGTTTAATTTGGAAAATTAAAAGAAGAAACTTTCCTATATTAATTAAAATTATGAAATTTTTTGAAGAATTAAAAAATGAAAAACCAAAAAGTGATGATGATTATTTATTTAATTTTGATTGTAAAAATATTTACAACGTTAAATATTATAATGAAACTAGATATATAGAAATTAAATTTGAAATTTTTAAATTACTGGTATATCAAATAATGAACATAATAAAAGATATTTTGAAATACAAAAAAGAAAATGATAATTTATTATCACTTGAAAGAAATCCTTCAAGTATATCCGGGAAGGATTTCCAGAAAATTTTAGAAAATATTATTTCATATTTCGTTGATGTTGAGCCTGATAGTATTTTTTTTGATGATTTATTTTTACTTTTTTATAAGATATTAATCAATTCTACTAGACTTTTAGACTTTATAGTAAAAGAATACCCAAAAATTATAAATAAAATTATTAAAATATCCTTTGATAGTAAAATTGGAAATAATACTAGATTACTGATGATAAAATTATTATGTCAAATTATAGAGAATATGGAAGAAGATAATCTATATGAAATGGCAGCAATAATTCAAAATGTTGAAAATAGAAATATTAAAGATCCTCTTATTTATTTATGTGAAAAATTAAAGAAAGAATTAAATGATAATAATAAAAAATTGGGAATTATTATTCGTAAATATTATATAAATTTGTTTCTGACTTGTTTTAATAAAATATTAGTTTTTAAAAAAAAGGATAAGATTACTAAAAATATGATGACTAATTCAGAAATATTGAATATTTTATTCTTTGATGAAAATTATCTTTATTTAAGTGAAAACCAATTTATCATTAAATCTGACAATAATAATGGTATTGAAAAAAAACCTTTGTTCAATTCAATTAATAATAATTCAAAAAAAATTGGAAAAATAATATGCTTTTTAGAGGATAAATTTAATATTTATTTTAATCCAAAAGTTTATTATGATTATGAAAATTATTTTACTAATTTAAATTACTTTGATAAATCAACATTATTTTATGATTCAAATAATCAAAAAAATGAATATAATAATGCTCTTGTTATTATGAAGGATTTTGAACAACTTGATTTTTATAAAATATCAAATGCTGAAATCAAAGATATTTCTTTAATAGAAATAATAAATACTGAAAGTATATATAAAAAAACACTTTTTAGTAATAATTCAAAATATATTATGGATATAATAAAAGAAGAATTATCAAAAGATATATTAAATGAAAAAGGAATTTATATAATTTTAAAAATAATGTCAAAATTAATAAAATATATAAATAAAGATGATTTAAAAGTTATATTTGGATATTTTTGGAAGTTTTATGATAACAATAAAAAAATAGAAAATGATTATCCCTTCATGTCACTTGAATTTATAGAAGGAAAAATAAATGAATATTTACAAATGAATAATTTAAAAAATATATACCAAGAAAAAGAGGATGATAGTGCATCATTATTAACAACTTTATTTAATTATGAAATAAAAAATAATTTTTTTGAAGTTAAAACAAAAGTTGGATGTATTTATAAAAACTATAAAACAAATTTAAATCTTCCAATTAATTTAAAATCAGAAACTGAAAACCTTGATAATATCAAAAAAGTATATGGTAGCAGTTATAAAATATCAAATTTATCTTTTTATATAAATGATTATAAATTGATAAATGAAAATTCAATATTGTTTTTCAAACCATATCTTAATGATAATAACTTATCTGATTTAAGTAATATAATAAAAAATAATCCTAATAAAATTAAAGTTGTATTTATAACTGAAATAAATGAGGAATTGAATCTTAAAAATTTAATAGATTTTATAACTACAAATAATATACCTTTTTATACTTTAGATCAAAGTGCTTATAAAAGATTTATTGATTTTTTTGTAAAAGGAATAGGGATTAAGTATAATTATATTTACAAAAATAATAAAAATAATGAGAATGATATATTTAGCATATTCAGAATAAAATTAAATGATAATATTGATGAACAAGAGATTAATCCTATAGAAAAGCTTATAAAAAAATATAAAAATATCTTAGAAAAAATATTAGATAAAGATATTTATAAAACAAAAATATGTAGGAGTATTAAGAATTTTCAACCATGTCCATATAAAGACGCATGTGAATTTGCTCATAGTGAAAAAGAAATTGAGGAAATTCAAAAAATTAGGGACTATTATAAAAATGAAAAAAATGAAAAATTACAAAAAAATAAAAAGAGTCGTTATCAATTATATAATAAATTAAAATATGAATCAAAAAATATATTTGATATATTAAATCTTAAACTATGTAAAAGGCTCATTTATGATATTTTAAACCAAGAATGTATTCAATTATCAGAAGTAAATAATAAATATGAAAATATGAGTGATATTTTATATATTTATGATACTTTATGTTTAGAATATTATTTTAATATTGCAAATGGGATTTCTAATGAATTATTGAGAGAAAAACTTATCAATTATACAAAAAAATTATCCAGTGAAAACGAAGAATTAAATAACGAATGGATTTTATATCATTTTCAAAAGATAAATGAGATATCTAACAAAGAACAATTTAAATATTCAAATAATTTATCTATTTTTAAAATTGATGCTTTAAATAAAGAAAACATATTATTATTATATATGAATGAATATCCTAATATATTGTATGATAAATTATTATTTTTATCAGAAATAATAACAAAAAATAATAAGAATGAGTATTTCATAAAATATTATTATGATATAATTAATAAACTATCAAATAGTTTGTTACAGCTAATAAATGATAAAAATTTTGGTAAAGATGATTTTGAAGAAAATTTAGAAAGTATATTGTTATCAAAAATTATAAATATTATATATAATTATTATTGTAGTAAATTATTAGTTAATAGTGATAGCAATCAAATCATTGAACAAATTAATATTCCTGAAGATTTTGATAAAACAGTGAAGGAATTAATGAAAATTAATTTAGATGAATATTTTTCTAAAGATAATTATATTCGTGAAGATTCATTAATAAGAAACGATTCAAAGAGAATGATGACAAAAAAAACAGCATCTATAATTGAATTTATATTTAAATATTTTGATATTTGCTTAATTTTATTATATTCACAAAATCAAACAAAATTTTTTGATTATATGACTAATAACGAAAATAATTTCTTTAAATATTATTGTACTTATAAACTACTAACAATGAAAAGGGACAATAAAAGCAATGATTATAAAGAAACTGCTGCTTTTATATATTATCTTAACGATTTAATGTTCTATAAAAATGAAGAAATAAATATAAAAACTAATTACAGTTCTACTTTAGATTTTGCAGTGAATCAAATAAATCCATTTATATTAGTAGGAAAATCATATATATATGATGTTTCAATCAAAAATGCCACTAATGAGGTTTCTACTTACAATAAATTAGTTATTTATTGTTCTGATGATAAAAATGGAGATTACTATTTTCAGGATATTATAGATTTAAGAAAGCTTTCAATGTATGATGAAACATATACATTTAGGATAAATAAAAGTTTAAATTTTATCCCACTACAAAAAATTCCAACATGCTTATACTTTTTTGAAAATAAAGAAAAACTTCCTTCAAAAGAAAAAAATAATCAATATGTTAATTTAACAAAATATGAAAAGACGCCTAAATATACATGGAATATTGGTTATGATGGAAATAAATATTTAGTATTATCAGAAGAAGATAACCAAGTTTATACCTTTGGTGAAACTGAAAAAGAAGATTTTATTATAGATAAAAGAATAAATGGAATTAATAATGAAAATAGTCAGATAATTGGCTTTATTAATGGAGTAGAAAATTACTCTTCTTTTATTTGTGATGAGGAAGGAGATATATATTTTGTGAATGTAAAAAAAAATTTGTATAAATGGTTAAATAGGAAGGAAATTAGTGAAAATATTTTTCCTATTTTAATTCCAAATGTAAAAATAGTGAATATCTCTACAAATTATAATGAATGCTACGCAGTTGGACAAAATGGAAATTTATATGCAAATAAAGGACAAAATTTTAAAAAAATATCACCACCTGAAAATACACTTAAATTTTTACAATGCGTTTGTGGAGATGGGTATTTAATATGCTTAGTTCAAAATAATAAAAAAAAAGGAGTGATATATACCAAAGGAAACAATGATATTTTTCAATGCGGAATAAATAACAGTAAAGATGGTTCCAAAGGTGAAAAAGTCAAACATTTAACTAAATGCCAAATAGATGATGAGTTAGATTTTAAATATATTTGCACTTATAAAGGCTTTTCTGCAGCCTTAACATCATGGGGGAAATTATATTTATGGGGAGCAAATGAAAAATTATTTTTGGAAACTCCTACATTAATTAATGACAATGATTCAATTTTAGTTGATAAAATTTATTTAAATTATGACAAATTATTTGTTATTGGCAGGAAATTGGAAAATGATAATTATATTGCGAAATTATTTTCATTAGAAACAATAGAGACTGATCCAGAATATTACGATTTTATATTAAAAGAAATGGATATTATGAATAAAGACAAAAATAACTCAAATCTTATTCCTATTCAAATTTTAATAGGAAAAGAAAGGACATATTGTTTATGCATTGATCAAAATGATTTAATTAATGAAATAATTCAAAATAACAAAGAAAAGGAGGAAAACGAAAATGAAAAGGAAGAATTTATTCAAATTTCTATAAATTACAATGCTACTAAAGTAAACAAAGGCCAACATAATTTAGAAAAATTAAAAAATTTTTATTCTTCTAATAACATAAATAAGTTTATTGAGTCATTCAATTCATTTTCTGATGATAATATTAAAAGTCTGATAACAGCTTTTGAAGCAATAAAAAAAGAAGGTATAAAAACTTACGATATTGATTATAATAAATTCATTAAATATTTGAAAGACAAAGATGATTTTAAAGATTTATTATTATTCTTCAAAAACAACGAAAAAAAAGAAGGAAAAACTTTATTTTTTTATTTAAAAATAAGAATTACTTTAATAGAGGAAAATATCATAAATTATATAAAAATAAATGATTCTTTAAAATCAACAGGATTCATACAAACAATGATAGAACAAAATATTAAATTTTTAAATGATGATTTGAGGTTTCAGTATTTTTATAATCTTTTATATAATATTGGCAATTTTTCCAATCATAATAAGAATAAACTAATAAAAATTGACAGGTTTAAATTCGCTAATTTCAAAGAGAAATATAATGAAAATAAAATTCATGACATTCATTTAACTGAAACAATTTTTGGTCAATTATTCCAAATTTTGAAAGATTTAAATGGAAACGATTTTTTGCTTGATGTAGGAGAAAGACTCTTTCATGTTCAATTTAATGAAGAAGATGTTATTGATCAAGGTGGACCATATAGAGAACTCTTATCAAATATTTGTGATGATTTACAATCTGATTATTTAGATCTATTTATTAGTATAGGAGAAAAAGATAAATTTATAGTTAATCCAAATTGTAATACTATTACCTACAAAAAAGCTTTAGAATTCATAGGTAAATTGATGGTATTAGCGATATCTTCTGGTGAAACATTAAATCTGAATTTGCATCCTATAGTTTGGAAAAGTTTGTTAGAAAATCAAATAACTTTTGAAGAATATAAAACAATAGATTCCATCTTTTATAATTTAATTAAGAATTTAGAAGAAAAATTAGCTGAAAAAGATAGGGATTATATTGATAATCTTTGTTTAAATTTTGTTATTAAAAATTCTAGTGGAAAAGATATTGAACTACTTCCAAATGGACAAGAAATTTATTTAACTTTAGAAAATGTTGAAAAATATATTAATTTAGCAAAATCCTATAAAATGAAGGAAATAAGTGATCAAATTAAGTATATTAGAGATGGATTATATTCTGGAATTAGAAAAAATATTTTGCAAATTTTAGATTGGAAGCAATTAGAAGATAAGGTTTGCGGAACAACTAAATTTGATATGGAAGATTTTAAAGTTCATACAAATTATACAAATAGTAATAAAAATGAGAAAGTGATTCAATGGTTTTGGGAATGGTTAGATGAATGTAAAAATGAAACTAAATTTAAATATTTAAAATTTGTTTCAGGTAGAAGTAGATTACCTAAATCTAAATATAACCATCAAATATATGTAGTTCCATATGAAAATGAAAATCAATTTCCTCAAGCTCATACATGCTCGAGCCAATTGGATTTACCAAAATATGATTCAAAAGAAAAACTTTATGAAAAAATGAATATTGCAATTAACACAACTGACATGACTGATAAAATATAAATTAAATAATTAATTAAAAATTAAATGTTAAACTTAAAAATTATTTGGGATTTTGTATTGGGGATTGGGGATTGGGGATTGGGGATTGGGGATTGGGG
>JAJNAA010012096.1:0-10188 GCA_023807345.1 Entodinium bursa | reverse complement strand
AGTGAAATAGTAAATAAAGATCTTAATGATAATTCGAAGAATAAAAATTATATTTATATAATTATACTAATACAAAAAATAATTCTTATTATTTGAAATATTAATATAATATTATTAAATAAAATAAACATTTTTAGTGGAATTACTAAAGGATATCTACAAAATGAACTTTATATAATTATATAAATGTAATTAGTAATATTTTAGTTATACTTAATGTAATGATTTATTAAAGAAATATTTTTCCTTCAATAAACACCATTAATTTAAATATGTATCTTACTAATATAATAAAAGAATATTCGTTATCTTAAGCATTTTTCACAAAATTAATTCTATATAATATTCCATTTGAAAATAGACAGAATAGTACTCGGTTTTTGCTATCATAAAAATATGAAATCGCATCTTGTGTATGTAAATCATTATTAAAGCTATTAATAATGTTATTATCTTCTTCTAAAGTTGAATCAACATTGGAAATTTCTAAATGTTTTGAAATAGGTATCAAGGATGTTTTTCCATTAAATGCAACATTTACAAAATAAATATTTGCCAAATTGAAAATAATCAATTCATCTGTATTAGGCATTATAGAAATTGGTAATTTCAATTGTTCACATATTTTACTTAAATTTAATCCGTTTAGAGTATAAGTATATAAAAATATTTTATTTGTTTTGATTTTAAAAATTGTTAAAATAATTATTTGGTTATATATATTAATATCTGCTATTTTTTTATTATATTTGTTAAATTTAATATAACTTAATAATTCAAAGTCATAAATTTTTCTTATAAACACTGTTTCATCATTATCAGCTGAAATAATGCATTCAAATTTTTCATTTAATTCAATCATTTTTATTGATGATTTATGACCTCTTATTGAATTTTCTTTCTTAATATTTATTTGATTATTATCACTATTTATTTCAAAACTCCATTTAACTAATTTACCATCTTCATGTCCAGTAAAAAAAATATTATTATAAGAACTATTTCTAATACTTTTTATTTGGCTATCAGTATAAAGACAATATTTCATATCTTTTTCTCTTTCTTTGTAATATATTCTTAAGGAATTATCCAAATATCCCCCAATGAAAAAATATTTGCAGTCCAAAATTTCAAACATTATATATTGATAATTATATATGGCTTTGAAAAAATTATCATTCTTATAATATTTAATGGAAAAACAATTAGGAATTTTATTAATGTTATTAATCGATAAATTATTCATTATTTTTAAATTTTTATTATATACTAAAATTTCATGCTCAAAGACAATATAAAAATAATTTCCATTTGAACTTTCATGCATATATAAAAAATCTTTTTTTTCAACTGTGAAAAGTGCATTTTTTAATATTATTTGGAAATTACTCATATTAGAATAACTATAAATTTTTGGTTCTATCTTTTTAATAAAAGTGGGATGACTTTTTGAAAATATTTGTGTTGGACATTGGCCATAAAAATAAGTTTTATAAAAAACATCTTTTAACATTTTTTTTGTTTTTTGTAATTCTGAGATTATATTTTTTTCATTTTCATCTACATTTATTTTAACCTTTCCTAATTCTCCTTTTGATTTGGATAGACTCATTGATTTTAGTTTTTGGCATTCCTTATCATAAATTTCCTTTACATATTTTTCATAACATTCATTTGGGAAATTATTAATTGAATTTTTTTTTGGAGAAAGTTGATATTCACCAAAAACATTATCTATCCATTTATTTATTTGAGTAATTATATTTTCTGAATTTAGATTTAACTGGTGAAAATTAATTACTTCCAAAATAGATTTGAAATCTGGCCCAATTCCTAAATTATTAACCAAATCATGTTTCCCTTGCAAAAGGAATTCTCCATAATAACAATAATTTAGATTTAAAAAAAATTCAGGAATGAAATAAAATTCTGGAACTAATTCAAGATTAATATGAGGGTTTTCCTTAAATATTTTATAAGAAGAAGAAAGTGAATTAAATTGTCTTGAAGGTGAATCCAGCTTTCCATCTTGAATCTTAATTTGATTATTTAAATAAGGATACATCCTGAATAAATAATGATTAACATACATATAATTAGAAAAAAAATTGTTATAATAAAATGCACAGCCATCCCACTCATTATCCATGACAATTTTTTTCAACTCTTCTTCTGATTTAATCGCAACTGAAAATTGAAAATTTCTAACATTTTCTGAATTATAAACATTTTCAGTACTTGATAAAAGCCAAGGCAGAATTAAATACTGGGATAAAACATTATAAGATCTTTCTGAAAATTTATTAATTAATAATAAATAATCTAAAGTTGATATTTTTCCTTCAAGCCATTTATTTAAATATTTTTTCTTTTCAAAATAGTCAATAGAATTTTTGATTATTTTTTCTCCATTAATTTTTTCGCTCATTATCTTCATAAATTTAGTTTTATTTTCTATATTATAAAAATTGAAATAATAGCTTTTCCCATTATATAAAAATATTTCAACAGCTATTTCATTAAACAAAAATTTCCTATATAGAACTTGAGAAATGGAAATATATTGAATTATAATTTGTTTTTCTTTTTGATTTAAATCATATTCAGATCCTGCTAATAAATAGGCTGGATCTTCTTGATATTGTTTTTTATCAAATTTTGTATTTGCTTGATATATTAAAAAATTATTTCCAAAATTTATAAAGCCATTTGTAACACTTTTAGGTGATATTTTTTCACATTCAAATTTAGTTATATTTTGGTTTTCATTCTTTTTAGAAGAATTAAGAAGATTTAATTTATTGTTAATTGTTCTTTGATTTAGTGCAACATTTTTTTGAAATAATGAATTACTTTTACTATTCCATTTTATAGAAAAATTTTTTTTAAAGAAATTATCTTCAGAAATATTTATTTTATTTTTTTCAATATTATCAAAAATTGCTCCCAAATTCAAAATATTAACTTCGTCATCACTTCCTTTACTAGATGTACTATTTCTTTTATCATTCTTTTCTTCAGTTTTATTTGATAAGATATATAAATCATTGTTAGATTGATTTAACAATCCATGTCCATATTCTAAATGCAATATTTTTTCTTTATTTGTTTTATCAAATTTTTCTTGTTTGAAATATGAATGTGTTAAACGATAAAAATCATTTTTAAAAAATTTTGTATAAGGTCTGGAAAATACTCTTGGATAATATGAATGGTAATTAGAAAAATTTTTAGTAATAAATGGATATTTATTTTTCATTATCTTCTCATATCCATGGTAATTATTAATTAAATTATTTGGGTTGTGCTGGTATATAAATAATTTCTTTAATTTGATAAATTTATTGCTTTTGAAATAATATTTATAATAGAAATATCCAAAATTTTTCAGAATTAAATCTCTTTTTGTGCATAAAATAGGATATTTTGCAGTTTCAAAATCTAATATATTGGATTCATTTTTATTAATAATTTTTTGTTCTTTGTTTATTTTATTATCTTCTTTAGTTTTATTTATATTATTTTTTTCCTCTGATAATTCATTTTCTTCATTATAATCGAAGAAACTATCTTTCCTAATTTTTTCTTTTTTTTCGGTTTTTTGCTCATTATAATTTAAATTATTTTCATCTTTTAATAAGTTTATTGATAATGTATATCGTTGATTTATATCTGTATTAAATTTTGATTCTATTTCCATTTTTAAACTACTTATATCAGAATTCTTAATTTTTAGTTTTTCCAAAAAGTTCTTATAATAATTTTTGTTATAATCTTTCAATTCTTTTAATCTTGATTCTTCTTTTTCCATCATAATTTCAAAATTTTTATCATCTTTCATTTTTCCTATATTTATAACCAACAATTGAATTTCTTTTTCAGATGTTTCAATAAGTTGCTCAAAAACATTCCTAATTAAATTTTCACCACTTTTATCATTTAAAATAGTTTTGGAATAATTAATTAAAAAACTTTGATATTTCATTATTAATAAAAATAATGAAAAACTAACTATTCTACTTTCTCTTACATAAATATAATTTTTATTCTTCGAATTATCATTAAGATCTTTATTTACTATTTCACTTATTTTTTCAGGAATTGATTTGGAAAGTTGTTTGTTGTTAATTTTAAAAAAAGGATTTAATAAATCTATATAATATGCAATATGTTGATTATTAATTAATATTTTATAATGAATTTTATAGATATATTCCAAACAAATATTGATCACATCTTTGTCCTGTTTTTGTGATTTCCAAAGTAGATATACAGAATTTAATGAAATTTGAAAAATATTTAAGAATAAAATTTGATTATTCAACAATTTTGATTTTGAAGATTGAAAAATTTTTGCAGCTTTTTTTTCATCTATACTTTGATAAGGTAAATGGGGGTTAAAGACGTATAAATTAGGATCATATATAATATCCATTTGTATTATTTCATTTACAAAATTTTGAATGCTATAAAATAGTTCA
Source organism: Entodinium bursa (assembly GCA_023807345.1). Classification (NCBI taxonomy): domain Eukaryota; phylum Ciliophora; class Litostomatea; order Entodiniomorphida; family Ophryoscolecidae; genus Entodinium; species Entodinium bursa. Next base: position 5,707 of record JAJNAA010012096.1, on the reverse strand, counting down.
TAATTATTTCTCAGTATCAATATAGTGAAATTATTTGAATATTTTTCTAAAATTGTTACTAAAGTATTAATAAAGCGTAACAAATTTTGATAAAACAAATTAAAATTTATTTTTGAATTATTTGATTTTAGATTATCTAAAACTAACTTAATAATATCATCTATTAATAAAAATGTTTCTGGACTTTCCATTTTGACAAGTTTTTTAATAAAAGAAAAAATATAAGGCCTTGGATGATATAATAAAGCACTTTTATTAATATATTTTATAGAATCAATAATATAATTTTTAGATTCTGTTTTGGTTATAATTTCATTATTTAAACAATATCCAAAAAAGCGATTAAATATTGATTTACTTTCTAATAAATGAAGAAATATTTGTTTGTTTATTTTATCAGAAGAAACAAAAGAAAATCTAAATATGCTATCTTTTATAAATGAAATAATTAATTTTAGACTTTTTTCAAGGACATTTTCATTATTTATACATTCTATTAAGCACAAAAACTGGGAAAATAATTCTTTTTTATAACGATCATATTTTCCTATGTAATCTTTAAACGAATCAAATTTATCTAAATCTTTCTTAATAAATCTAATTTTGTTTTTCCTATCGATTTTATCACATAAACACATGAAAAATCCTTTTATTGTATAAAATGAAAAATTTTTTGAATTTAAGAAAGCATCAAAAAGATAATTGTCTTTATTATTATTAATATTATTTTTATTCTCTTGAATTTCAGAAGATTGAGTTGAAAGATCTTTATCCTCAGATGAATAATCGGAAAATAATTTATCATTACTTGTTTCAGTTTCATCAATTTTTCCTAAGTTTGTCCCTAAATATTTCGAGCTTAATGATTGCTTAAAAAGACTTAAATTTTGGGTTGTGATTTTTATTTGTCCAACAGAAGAAGAACTAAAAAATTTTATTTCTTCTTTTATATTGTCTTCGCTTTTAATTGAAGATTTTTTTGATTCACCCCTTTTAAATTTTATGTTTGACATTTCTTTATTCTCATTAATTAAATTTAATGAAATCATTTTATGTTCATAAATTAATAATATAAAAATTGCCTTTATTAATTCAAATGAAATTTCACTTATTTCATCTGAGGGTGTTGGCATTTCAATTAATTTAAAAAAATAATTTTGATATTCCTTTAAAACATCGTTCTCTGAAACAATATCTTTTTTATTAATTTTTTCTTTCTTAAAAATATTAACTAAGAAATTATTAGAATCTTTATTTTCTTTATCATTATACAAATAATAAACTTTATTAGATTTATAATAAATTTTGAATAATTCATATCTTTGAGTCCAACTAAAACCTTGATTATTAAAAATATTTTCTAAAAAGTTATAATATATCTTTAAATTACTTGTATCTTCAATAAAAGTTTTAATTAAATTTTTATATTGTTTTTTCATTTTCTTATATTCCTTATTTATCTTAGTAGTATTTCCTATTTGTTTATTATTATTCATATTGAAAAAAGTAGGGTCAAATACATAACTAAATGACAATAATTCACCCAAAAAATTTTCATTAATTAAATCTTGATTATTTTTTACTAAGCAATTTATAAATTCAAATAATGCTTCAGAATTTGAATAGTTTAAAATAGTAATATATTTAGGAGAAAAAATTAATGAAATTAATTTACTAAGAAAATCTAAGATAATCGCCCTTGAAGGATTAGATTCATTCAATTCTAAGCAATATGTAATTAATTGTTTTCCATTTATTACTATATCATTAATTAAAGATTCATTTAATGGATGTATATCAATTAATAGTCCAAATAATTTTTTAATAGTAAATCCAAATGTATCTAAACTATCAGAAAAATTATTGAGCCTAAAAAATTTTAAAATTTTAAACAAGGATATTATTATTGAACTTAAAACTTTAGTCATTTCATCTACTAAATCAATTTTTTCATCTTTTGGAACATTAATAAGCATTCTTAATATATTATAAAAATATTCTAATATTAAATTATATATTGAAATTCCATCATATTCCACAAAAGAAGATAATGATTTTTGATTCTTTTTTCCATAAGTTGCCATACATTTTGAAGAAGGAATTTGAATTGTATGAAAATCAGGGAAAATTTCTTTGCTATAATTCTTTATACTTCTATCATATATATCTTGACAAAAATAATAAGTGTCTTGATTAATATTATTTATTATTGATAATGGGCAAATAGAATATTGAAAATCTTCATCGATTTTCTTAGATAATTCAATAAAGTAATTTTTTGCAGATTCCATTTCGGAATTAGGATAATATTGGTATTCTTCATAATTATAATAATAATCTAAATTTACATTTTTGTTCATTACTAATATTAAATCATATTTATCTTTTAACTTCAAAACATTAGGAATAAAATTTTTATCTTCAAAAATATTTGAAAATTGTATTATAGGACCAATTATACCATTAAAATTTTTGATGTCTTTGAATAAATTTTTTGATGTTTTTTTGTGTGATAAATATCCGATTTGAAGTGAGCATAAGGATTTCTCATTAATATTGCCTGAAATAATATCATATTTTTTATCATTAATATATATTTTAATTCTATTTTTTAAAAGAGGAAGTATTTTAAATTCAACTATAACCAAATAATATTTATTAGTTAAAATATTTTCTATTTCTTTAAAATTGGATTCTCCCATACAAAATAATTTTAATTTTTGATTTTGTATAAATATATTAAATATAATTTCATTTTTTCCATCATGAGTTACAAAAGATATTAGTGGATATATAAATTTTTTTTTAATTTCATTTATTTTAAAAGAAAAAATTATTGTGAAATTATTTCTCAATAATTTAATACTGGGATTATAATTAATTCCACTAAATTTATTTCCACTAAAAACAAAATAGCTTGATGGCTCATATGGATCATATTTTTCATTTTCTTCTTGAAGAAAAAGAGTTTTTAAAAAAAAGGTTAATCCGTACATATTTCTAATGCAATCTATGATTCTTTTTATATTATTTTCTTCCAATTCATAAAAACATTCTTTAATTCTATCCAAGATATAATCGTTAATTAAACTTGAGTAATTATGTTTATAAATTAAAGTCAATAATTCCATGATTAAATCTTCTATTCTTGAATCTTTTTGAAAAGAAAATAATAAATTTGTTATTTCTAATATTGATAAATTATATAGGTTTTGATCTCTTCTCAAAAAATGTAAATTTTCTTCTGAATTTAATAGATTTGTATAAATCAACGAAAGTATTGATTTTAGCAATGATTTTATATTTTGATTATTTTCATTTGAATAATAAAATTTAATTAAATAATGAATAGATTCATTGAAAATCAAACTCTTGTTTAATAAATCATTTAGCCCGAGTAATAAATTTAATCTAATTAACTCAAAAATATCAGAAATTTCTAGTAAAGAATTATCATTCATGCAACTATTATTGACGTTAGATAAATAAAAATTGTCTATTATATTAAATATTTTTCTATATAAATTTTTGATGTCCCTTTCATATTTAATAACTTCCTCTTTTTTTGTTATTTTATCGATTTTATTTTCGCAATATAAAAATATGAATAATAATGAAATATTATTTATAAAAAATTTTTTAGTAAGCTTTTTATTAATAATATAAATTAATTTTTCTTTTGAAACATAATTTATATTATAAATTATTTCAATTCCCAAGCTTTTTATCATAAAAATAAAAATTTTTATATCTTTTTCATCAATATTGATAGTTAAATTATTTTCTAATAAAATTCCCTTTTTTATGCTTTCGAATTTGTTGGTGAAATTATTAATATTAAAATCTCTAAAAATTCCAACATTATTTTTCGGCATATAATATTATTATTCCAAGTTTATTTAAAAGTTATTAAACAAATTTAGATTGATTTATTTTTAAAATAAATTATCTTTGGTATTTCACCAAAAATTTTCTTCAAAATTTAAATTAATTTTTATTTAAGTGTTTTATTTAAATATAAAAATTTCAATTTTTATTAAAATCTAAATTCTGAGAAAAATTAATTTCATTAATTGAATCATCATCAACATTATATAAAATTCCTTTAAATGTAAAACTAAAATCAGGTAATTCTAATAAAGTTACTTTTTTTTTGTTTTTTTCTCCATTATTTATTTCAATTTTTTTCATTTTAAAATCGTTTTTCCCGGAAGAAAAATATATATCAGGAATTTTTTCAATTAATAAAGGGTCTTTGTCTGAAAAAGGATAAATTCTAAAAGTATCTGGAGCAAGGGGAGCTAAATGTCCCCATTCTAAAGTTTTTTCCATAGCTATTAAGGGATCATTTATAGAAGTATACTGCATTATGCAATTGATATTTTCTCCTGAAGTTCCCAGAAAATACTTTTTGGCTTTTAATTTATGTGAGTATATATCAAATATATAAGGATTTTCAACTAAATTTAGAGTTTTGGCATTAATATTCCTGATATTATCCAAAAAAAGAAATTGTCCATTTGGACTTTGAGGAAAGTATACTCCATCATTTCCTTCAATATTATTCATTAAATCAACATGGATATAATTCGAAATTAAATTGAGATATTTATCCAAAGAAGTATAATTTTCAATTATATTATTTAATTCTTTTTTATATTGATCGGCTTTAATAAATGAACCCTTATCTAATTCTTCAATTTTTTGATTAATATAAATAGAGGCCCCTGCTAATATTATTCTTTTAATCCTTTTAGAAATATTTGAAAATTTTTCATTTAAGTTATTATTTTGAATAAAATCAATCAAAAAAGAACGAGCACTTTTAGCTAAACCATTTTTTGATTCATTTGGACTTCCAATTCTTAAATTAGATATAAATAAAATTAAATTTTTATTTTCTTTCGGAGTGTTTAATTCTATATCCATCGGAGAATTAGAAATATTATCATTTACTCGATAATACAAAACATCATCTACAACAAATATTTCTTTGTTATTTAATTGCCCTTTAAATGCAACGGGAATCCCTGTTACGAATTCATCTACGTTGATTTTTGATTTTGTATCAATTTTAACTCTGCCAGAGCTATCTTCTAAAGATAATGAATCTTTTTCGTCAATGAATTTTTCTATTTGAGATATTCCATACATATTTTCCATTCCTTTGAGACAAGATGGCTTTAATTTCATTTCTTTATAAGTGAGGCCAATTATAATTTGTTCTTTCTATAAAATATATATTATAAAAATATTTAATTACGGTTCCTTTAAGATCTAATATATTTTTGCATACAGTTATTTTAGGCCATTTTATTCTGCAATCTTCTAATAATCTCTTTTTTGTTAATTCTAATCTTTTTAAATAAAGAGAAGAATATTGAGGTAATTCGTTTGAAGTATTATTAATATTATATAATGTTTCATAATGGTAATCATTTGTATTTTTATATGAAATTAAATTGCCATATTTTGAACCATTTTGAAGTTTTTCATAATTTTCAATAACAATTTTTTGTTGATTAGACAAATTCGTTTTGAGAAAGCTATTGAAATTTTTTTGAAGTTTACTTGATTTTGACATTTTTGAATAAATTAAATATGATTTTGATAAAAATTTAAATTAATAAATATATATTTATATTCCCGCCAAAAATTAATTGGGGATTGGGGATTGGGGATTGGGGATTGGGGATTGGGGATTGGG
>JAJNAA010012095.1:0-10194 GCA_023807345.1 Entodinium bursa | reverse complement strand
CTAAAATAATAATTTGGAAAATCCTTTCAAGTAATGATTTACAAACGATATCCCCAATCCTCATTAGATACAAACAAAAACAAATAAATGAATTTTATAAAATTATTTTCATATGTATGATTTAATAATTAAAAAATTAAAATAATAAATGGATAATAAAAGACATTCTATTTCTTCCTTGCATGATGAAGAGATAAATAGAAATAAAGGTCTTTATAGCAATCAAGCTAACAATAGATTTTTAAATTTACCAACATTATTTAAAAAAACCCCTTCTCTTTTAAAAGAAAAACATCGTCATTCTTCTGAAATAGGAATAAAAAATGTTAATTATGAATTATTTAAATTTCCTAAATCAATACAAGATACGATAAAGCAATATGAATTACATCCATATCGGCAACTTAATCTTAAAATCATAGGTGAAGATATAAAACATAAATTGTTTGAAATGAATAAAGAAGGTAAGGCAGATAATGATTACGTCGAAGTAGTGAGGAAATCTTTCACATCAAAAACACCAAATAATTTCATAAAAAGTATAAATGATAATAAAAAATTTAACTTGACTGAAGAAAATAAAAATTTTTTAAAAGAAGAAAAAAAAGTAAATGGAAATATTAAAAATGATAATAATAAAGATAAAATTAATGAAAACATTCAAATCTGTTTAGAAATTCCTCAAAATAAAATTAAAAGAAAGAAAAAAAAAATTACTTCTAAATTAAATCGAGAAAGAAGATTAAATCGACTAAAAAACTTATATGATTCAAAGGATGATGATGAATCAGATGATGAAGGAGATAAATATATAATTAATCCAGAAACAAAAAAAATTATGGTTTTTGACTTTTTAATACTTTCATTTTTTTTATATTACTTCATCTATACAACATTTAATCTTTGCGAAGAAAAATGCTTTTGCCCAAAAAGTAAAGGCATTAATTTCTCAGATATTTTACTTTTTATTAATGATATTTTATGTATATTAGATTTGTTTCTATCTTTTTTTAGAGGTTATTATAATTATAGTTATAAAATAATCAAATGTTATAAATTAATACTAAAAAATTATCTCAAATATGATTTTCTATTTGATTTATTGAGTGCAATTCCTATTTACTCCATCACTAAATATATATGCTTAAAAGAGGGATATAATGAACAATGTTTTAAATATGAAATGCCCAATAAATATCTCTTACTTAAATTATGCGCTCTTTTAAAATCTTTAAAAATTAAAAAAATATTAGGACACAAAAAGAATCAAGCTTTAGATAGATTTATTGAATCTATATCAGAAAATTATGCTATAGAAAGAGCAGTAATTATTTTTATATATACATTGAATTATATAGGAATATTTCATTTTTTTGTTTGCGTTCATATATTTATAGGGAATCATTCATATTCAAATTGGTTAATTTTGACTCAATCAGAAGATAAATCTTTTTTCCATGTATATATCCAATCTTTATATTTTATAATTACTACATTGACGACTGTTGGATATGGAGATATCGTTTGTAAATCATTACTTGAAAGGATTTTCCAAATTATTATTTTAGCTATAGGTTCCGTTTTTTATCCTTATGTTGTCAGTTTAATTGGAAACTTAATCCAAAATGATTCAAGTGCAACAATAAAACAACAGAATAATCTGGTTATGCTTGAAAATATTAGGAGGAATTATCCAAATATATCTTTTAAATTATATAATAAGATATATAAATACTTAGAAAGCAAAAGTAGCTCTTTGGAAAAATATGATGTCAATTCATTAATTGAAACTTTACCTTTTACATTGAAAAACAATATTTTATTCACCATGTATAAAACAGCAATTTCAAATTTTAAATTTTTTAAAAATAATAATAATTCTGTATTCATTGCAGAAGTTCTTAATAGTTTTATTCCAAGTACCTCAAAAAAAAATGAATTTTTAGTCTATGAAGGAGAAATGCTTGAAGAAATAATTTTTTTAAAAGATGGGAAAATATCATTTAATGCTGCGATAAATACTGAAAACCCTTTAAAATCAATAAATAAATATTTTTTTGAATCTTTTGCTCCTTTCACGACAGAGGAAGAAAAAAAATTAATGAATGAAAATATGAATATTAAATCCAATTTTTCAATGGCAGGTGAAATAACATATGATAAAGCCAAGAATAAATTAAATAATGCTTTTAAAAATCTTAATGACGAAAAAAACGGAGAAGAAAAAAATCAATTTAAAATTCAGACAAATGTCAATAAAATTGAAACTAATAATTTTGGCTTTGATGTTAAAGGTGGAGCTATTACTAACGATGAAGGAAATTACCAATATTTAAAAATCCTTGACATAAGAAAAAATGAACATTTCGGTCAAGTATTTATGACCTTGAATAAACCGTGTCCTTTATCACTTCAAGTTAAAAGTAAATTAGCTGAATTATTTTTACTAAAAAAAGAACAAGCATTGAATTTATCTAAAAGTTATCCTAACATTTGGAGGAAAATTTATGAAAGAGAATTTCATAACTTAAGAAAGATAAAACAATATACTTTTTCAGCACTTAAAAAATATATTGAAATAAACGAATTATTTTTGAACAACAATTTAGATGATTTAAAGATGACTAATAATGTATCAGTCTTTGATTTAAATTTTTTAGAAAAATCAACTTTTGCTGATAAATCAATGAGAAAATCAAAAATTCATAAAAGTTTCCTATCTAAAAAAGAAGAACTAGGTAAAAATAATACTTTAAATTACGTATATGATAAAAATGTTAAAAAAATAAATTTAGATAAAATTAGAGTTAATATCAAATCAAAAATGAACAAAAAATTTGATGTCAAGAGAAATAGCACTTATGATCCAAAGCAAAATTTAAATCAATCTAATTCTCAAAATCTTAATATAAAATTAAAATCTAATCTTGATCAAAGTGGGAAACAAGATAATATTATTAATTATCAGGTAAGTCCATACATAATAAAACATAACGAAATAAATGATGAAAAAAAAATAGGACATAAACGAAAGAAACAAAAAGAAAATTTGAAAAAGTTAAAATTATTTTTAATAGAATATAAAAAATCTTGCTTAAATAATAATGAATATCAAAAAGAGGAAAAATCTTATAGAAGCAATAACTCGAAAAATAATAATCTTTCTATTCCTAAAATTCCATTAAAAAAATCTTGTCTAAAGAAAAAATCTCCAGAAATTACTATACATAAAAAAACCATTTTAAAAAATAATAATCCATTTATCTCATCAAACAAAAATGTTGCCTTTGATTTGGGATCTAGTAGGGAAAATAATTTAAATATGAAAAACAATAAATTTAACATCAATGAAAAACTTATAAAAAACTTGAATGAGATATGTGAAAAAGAAACTAATTTTTCTTTTTGTTCAATAAATGATGAAAATGATTTAAAATTTACTGAATTAGCAATTGTTAAAAATTCAGATTTTGAAATTATATCATCATATCCTAATTTTAATGAAATAACTAAAGGAAAATATTACAAAGATATTCATTTTCAGAAAAAGCTGACATATATATTAAAAAACTATTATATATATAAAAATATGAACAAAGAAACTGATTTAAAAGAATCAGTTTTTCAAACTACTTTATTCCCCTCAGATATTGAAAATAGTTTACATTTGACAGAATTCGACGAAAAGAATTTTAAAAGCAAAACAAAAAGTAAAAAACAACTTTCAAAATCTCAAAAACTAAAAAAATATCAAAAAGAAAAATTTAATACCATTTATGGTAATAATAAATTAAGTAAGATAAAAAAAAGACTAAAAAATTTAGATGAAATGAAAATCAATAGAACTGAAATAAGGAAAGGAAAAGATTTTGCAACCAAAAAATTGTCAACTGCTAATTTTGAAATTAATAATAATTTAGAATTAGTTTCGACTTTAAAAATAGAAAATCAAAATATATCAGAAAAACCCAGCAAAGAAATATTTGACTCAAATAGTATAAAAGTGAATAAAAGTTTAACTTCTTCTTCTCAAAAAAAATCAGGGAATGGAGATTGTGACGATAATAGCAATAAAAATTTTTTAGACTTAAATATAAAAAAAGATTCAAAAGTATTTAATAAAACAGAAATTGAATTTGATATTGATAAAGGAACTAACAATGATAATATTAGTAATAAATTTTCTAATAATAATAATTCTGATAAAAATATTAAATATAATATATTTAAAAACAAAAAAAAGAAAAGGAAAAGCGACAATAAATCTAAATATCATAATAAAGATAAAGAAATAATTAATAAAGTGCTTGGAATTAAAATGCCTAAAATAAATAATGCAAATAATATCATAACTACTTCTTCAAACTTGAAAGATAATAAAAATGATTTTAATTCAGTAGAGAAAATAAAAAATATTGAAAATGTTAGTATTTATAATATTATTCAAAAAAATATAAATAAAAATTTCAATATAATAGATAAGAATGAAAAAACTTCTCCGAGAAATAATAATAAAAGTTTCTGTAGTATCATTTGAAGTTTTATTATCTATATAATTTTAATAATTATTATCAAAATAATTATTAAATAAATTTATAAAAAGCCACAAAAAATTATTTTATACATTTATAATATTTAATTGAGTTTTTTCTCTAAAAAAATTATTATAAAATAAAAAATTAAATTTTTGTTCAATAATTAATACAATTATTATTATAATAACAGTTATTAAATTTACTATCTGTTTCAAATTCAATTTGATTAATTTGATTAATTTTAATAATTTCATTAGTTTTATCCCGAACATTTGTTATATATTCGGATAATTGTGTAGGATTCATCAGATTTATTTCATTATTTTCATTTATCTCTTGAAATAACTCATAAATTTTTTTCTTCTTAATTTTTTCTTGTTTTATTTCAATATTATTTTTATTCTCCAAAAAATCTTCACTTTTATCTTTATTTTCTAAATATAATTCAGTCTCTTTAAAATAGTCAATAATTTCCTGATTTTCAATTAAATTATTTTTATTTATTTTTCTTTCCAAAATTCTTTGAGCTATATATGGAGCATTTTTAGACATAATATCATAAAAATTTTGTTGACTTAATTCTCCGCAATCTTCTATTACCATTTTTGCTGAGGAAGTTTTCAAAGCAGATTTATATTCTGATATACTTTTATGAGACTCCATTCTAAACACCGAATTTTTATTATTATAGTATTGCTCTTTATAAAATCTTTTAGAAAATTGATTTGACATTTTAATATCACTTACTAATTTCAAATTATATTCCATCCCATCATCAAAAAATAATTTATATAATTTATCTACCACTTTATCAATATCTTTTTCTTTTTCTGGGTTTATAATAACTTGAGTCATATCACAAATGGGATGAGAAAATGCCGATAACTTCATAAGCACTTTAGTATCAGGTTCTGTATCATGACAAACTCTTACCGATACAGAATTCATCTGATGCTTTGTTTTACCTGAATTTAATAAGGCATCAAGTATTTGTATTGCTTCAAATGAATCGTATATTCCCCCATCTGAAAAAGAAAGTAATCTTATGGATCTTTCTCTACTAACTAATTTTAGTATAAGACCCAATTTATAAGATGCTGTTCTAAAAAAGGTTTCACCTCCACTTAAAGAGCATTTTTCAAAATCGGATATATCATAAAAATATAAATCTGAATCATCAGAAAAAGTTATAAGGGGAATAATATCATCACAAAACCATTTTAATTTATAAGGTTCTATGGAATTCTTTAAATTATAATGATTCAAAAAATTTTCTAATTTTATTTTACTACATATTGCCTGAAGTAATTCAAATTTAGTTACTCCTTTTTTATATAATGTATTATAAAATTCAGGCTCTTTCCAAAAATATCCCAATTTTCTCAACAATTTAGGAATAACTTTATTTTGTAAATAATTATTATATTTACCCATACTTCCTGATATATCTAAAATAATAACAAATAAAGGACTTTGATTCCTTTCTTTTTTATAGCCTGATTTATCAGTAACTACTAAAATATCTTCATTATTAGCTTTATTATAATATAATTTAAAATGTGTTTCTCCACTAAATAAAGTATTAGTATTTTCATCATATTCACTAAATAAGCAGCTAATTGGCTCTTTATTCCTTTTCATTTCTTGTATTAATTCTTCAAAATTATTTATTTTATAAGGATATCCTAAACTATCTCTAAATTGAATAGTATTTACTTCGATAATATCAGACTTAATTATTCCATTTTCTTTTCTTTCGCCATAAATTTTATTCATTGTATATGGATCTATTATATCATAAAAAAATGTTTCTCCTTTCTTAGATATAGAATATATGGCTTCTTCTGGTGCTAAGCCTTTACTTTCTGCTAAAACTTTAAAATGCATATAATATTCTTTTATTCCTGGTAAAAAATCTTCATTTTTAAAATAACAATATATTTCTTCATTTTCTTCTTCAATAAAAAAAAATTTATACCATATACTTTCCAAATAATAAACTTTATTATATTCATAAATGTTTTTAAATATACTTTCTGTAGTATCACAACTGTGTAAATATTTATTTTTTATTTGTTCTTTATTTAATTTTTTTATTAGTTTAATATTTATATTTTTTTCTGATAAAAACCTTATTACTCCTTCATTAATTGAACTTTCAGGATAAATCATTATAAAATATTCTCCTTTTTCTAATAAGGCACTTACTTCTTTGATTGAAGATTCTTCAAAATCATTTCCATAAGAAACATAATTTTTAATTATTTCTAAATCTTGATTATTTTTAATAATTTTAATCCCACAAATACTGTAATATAATAATAAATCATATTTAGGTTCAAAAATTGTTTTTTTTCCAAAATCAAGTTTTATTTTTATTTTATCGATATTATCTCTATGAGCTCTGAAACTTTGAAAGCAAACTTGACAAGTTAATAATTGTTTTTCATTTAATTTTATTTTATAAATATATAAATGTTCAAGTTCGTTTTTTATATTACAAGCATAACTTAAATATCCATAATGAGGATTACATACTGTTGTATTATATGACCATTCTTTAAAATAATCTAAGGGCATATAAATTATTCCTGTTCCTAATTTATGTTTTTTAAGATTTTTTTCATCCAAATAATCATAGCCATAATTCTCATTTTTATCAAGAATAAATTGATATTGAGATTTATTTTCTTTTCCGAATTGTTCTTCTAATACTTTTTCTATTCCTTTTAATTCAATTCCTGTTTCAATTAAGTCACTATTTTTACCATGTGGATTTGATATTATAAAGAATTTACAAGTATCATATTTTCCTTTATTTTTTCTGGGATATATTTCCAATGTTTTTACTATTTTATAAGCATGAAAACCATTTTCGATTATTTGATTTTTATCAAGAGCATTTCTTTTATTGAAAGTTCTACTTTCTTTTAAAATATTTTCGTCCTCTATATCATAGCACTGACTTCCACAAAGGGATAGAGTTCCAAAATTTAGTTCATTATTTTTAACTGAATTAAAAAGTTCATTGATTACATCACAAGAAATATTTTCATCTTCTTTATTAAGATCAAATGAATCGCATTTACATCCAAGAAATAACTCAAAAATATTTTTTCTATTACCTCCTTCTATTTGGTCATACCCTCCATTAATTTTAGCCCATGCTTTTTCTAATATCATTAAAAATAATTCATTATCTTTTGGCTTTACTCAACCAACTCAACCAGATACCGTAAATAAAAAAGAACAATTCAGAACTAAAAGAAGATTAAGTATTAATAAATTTAAAAATTCATCCGAAGATAGTTTTCCTTTAAATGAAATAGGTTCATCTTTTAATGTTAACGATAAACCAATCAAGCAAGTGAATTCTTTATCAAAAATTCCGATAAGTACAAAAACCGTTGTATTACAACAAACTTGTAATCCATTAGATTATTATGATAACTTAAAGAAAATGGGAAAAGGGACTTTTGGAACAGTATATAAAGTTATGCATAAACAAACAGGTGTTATTAGAGCAATGAAAGTAATATCTAAAAAAAAACTTAAATATGGATTTACTGATGAAGATATTATACAAGAAATTAGTATTTTGACCAAATTGGAACATCCACATATTATCAAAGTTTTTGAATTTTATAATTATAATAAACATTATTATATAATAAATGAATTTTGTAATGAAGGAGATTTATCAGATAAATTAACAAAATTAAGAAAATTTCCTGAATTTATTGTAAAAATATTAATGGTTCAAGTTTTTAATGCTGTTTCATATTTGCATAAAAAATGTGTTTTTCATGGTGATTTAAAATTAGAAAATATCATGATTGATTCTTTCCTAAGTGATGATGAACCAATTCCAACTAAAAAAAATGAAGATAATTTTATTTCTTCTTTATTAGAAGACGAAAAAGAGATAGATGAATATTTAAAAGAAAAAGAACTAAAAAGATCTAATACAATAGTCTCCAAAGCAAGAAAAACTTTAACTATAAATATTCGTTCCAGTCTACATTCAAGAGGAAAAGAGGATAAAAATAATTTTTGGAATGAAAGAAAATTATCGAAATCAACCTTGCAAAAAGTAAATACTATCACAAATAAAAATTTTTTTAAAAATAAAAAATTTGAAGAAGAAGAAAAAAACAACATAAAAAAAGGGGAAACTGCTCCTACATTGAAAGAAAAAAAAATTAAAAATCCTTTTGCTTATTTAAACGGAGAAATTGATGAGGAAGAGGAGGAAGAGGAAGAAGAGGAAGAAGAGGAAAAAGAAGAAAAAAAAAGAAAAGATAGTCTTGATGATCTTTTTGATGCTTGGGATAAAGAGAATAAAAAGGATAATATTAAGAAATATAAAATGAAGGATGCTCATAAAGAAAAGGATATTGAAGATATTTTTCATAAAAAACAGAAATTTCTTGAAACTATTAATGAAGATGATGATATAAATTTACCAACTGAAGAGACTCATATAAATATAAATATAAATAATTCTCAATTAAAAAAGACTTTGACATTAAATTCAATGAAAATAAAAAACTTCGAATTAAAATTAATAGATTTTGGTTGTGCTAAAATATTTTCAAAATATAAAACAAATTTTGGAGATATAATAGGCACATTAATATACTGTGCTCCTGAAGTTTTAAAAAATAATTACAATAAAGAATGCGATATCTGGTCCTGTGGTATAATCATGTATGTATTATTAAGTGGTCATTTTCCATTCTATGGGAAAACAGAAGAAGAAATTAAAAAAAAAATCCTTTCAGGTAAATTCAGTTTTAACCCAAAATATTTTACTAATGTTTCCCAAAAAGCAAAAGATTTAATCCAAAAATGTTTAATATATGACAAATATAAAAGAATTTCTGCAGAAGAAGCATTGAAGCACGAATTTTTTATGGATGATTTAAATCCAAATAATATTTTTGAAGATCAAATTGATACAAAAAATATTTTATTAAGTTTAAAAAATTATTCACAACATTCTAAAATATATCAAACAGTTCTTACATATTTATCACATAATTTCGCCGATAAAGAAGAAATAAATAGATTAAAAAAAATTTTTTATAAAATTGATCTTAATTTAGATGGGAAACTTTCTAGATCTGAATTTGAACATGCTTTTAAGGACGTTGGAATTGAAATGACTAAAGAACAAATAGACAACATGATGAAATCTATTGATTTTGATGGAAATGGATTTATTGAATATGAAGAATTTATAAGAGTTGCATTGCCTAAGGAGAAATTATTTACAGAAAAAAATTTGAAAACTGCTTTTGATATGTTTGATTTGGATAAAAATGGGACGATTTCTCTGGATGAATTTAAAACTATTTTAGGAATTAATAAATTAAATGATAAAAAAGTAAATAAAGAACTTCTTAAGGAAATACCTATTAAAGAAGATGAAGAAATGACATTTGAACAATTTAAAGAAATATTTTTAGGAAAAAATTAAATAATAAATCTTTAAAAAGAAACTATTGAATTTATATAAGAAATATTTTTTGAATTTTAAAGATAATAATTTATGTGAATTGTATAAAAATATTTTTTACTTTATTTAATGAATTTTTAATTAAAATACAGAGGATTTTATAAAAGTATTGGGGATTGGGATGGGGATTGGGGATTG
>JAJNAA010012094.1:0-10202 GCA_023807345.1 Entodinium bursa | reverse complement strand
CAATCCCCAATCCCCAAATAAAAATATAACAAAAAATCATTTTTATATTATAAATCCAATCATTAAATAATATTTATATTTAAATAATTTATTTTTCTTAATTAATATAAATTTAAAATGAAAACAAATAAAATAATTCTTTCAACAAAATATTGTTCTTTAAATAAAGTAAACCCTGGAATTCAAATTCAAAATTTTTTCAGAGTTGATCATAATAGTAAATTCCAGCAAAATCCTTTAAGAATAAGTAATAAAAATACCATAGCAACAAAGCAAGGTTCTCATCATTATGAAATCATATACTCTTCTAGAAGTAAAAGCAAGGACAGAGATTCAGATAATTCTTGTATAAACAAGCCTAAAATAATAATTAATAATTTACCTCCTGAATTTAATATTAATACAAATACCAATACAAATTCTAATAATACAAATACAAATACTAATACCAATAATAATATAAACGATAATAATTACATTACAAAAAATGGATATGAAAAAGTAATAAATAATTTTTTAATAGGGACAAAAACAGATATAAAAAATCGGGAAAATTCAAATCATCATTATATAAAAAATATCCAAAACAGTCGATTAAGTTATACTTCAAACGATAATTTAAGTAAAAATGATACAAATATAAACAACAACAGTACGAGCAATAACAATTTAACAAATAATAATATAAATCATTACAATACAGAAGGTTCAGAATTAGATAATATAAACCAAGATATTTCTTCAATAGGATTTAAATCTTTTAATATGATAAGTATAAAAAACAGGGGAAAAACAGCTTTAAAATATAACAGGAATGAATATTATAATGGTAATTTATCAGAAATTGCTGAAATTATTAATAAAAAAAATAATAATAAAAGCCAGAAAAGAAATGGGAAAGAGAATAATAATAAATTAAATATAATTAAAATCTCGGAAGAAAATAAACGTTCCAAAAATGGAATAAGGCCTATTAAGATAAATAATTATAATAATAATTTTCAAAGGAAAGTGATACCGCCAATTATGCATAAATTAGATAAAATTAATTTCGATAGTGAATCCATGTTTAGCTTCAAAAAATCACAACTGAGTAATTTCAATAATTTTAATTATTCAAAATTGCAAAAAAATAATAGTAATTCTATTATGAATATAAATGAACAAAATCAAGGAAAAACCTTTTCTAGTTTTAAAAATGGTATTAAATATAATTTAGATATTGAAAGGAAAAGTTTTTCTGGGAAAAATATAAATGAAGATTTCAGTAAAAAAAAAGTAATATCTAGGCCAAATTCAGAAGATAATAATAAAACAAATTTTGAAACAAATAATAATAATAATGATTATAATAATGAAAAAGACTTTATCAATAAAAAAATACAAAATTTATTAATTTATAAAAAGTCCCCGAATAATTTAAATAATGGATTATTTTATAAATCTTGTAATGGATATAAATATTATTTCGATTTGGATAATATTGATTGTTATATATTCAAAGAAGTTGAAAATAGCAATAAAAATAATATACTTAAATTAATAGAATCATGGCAAAACAATAATAGTAAATCTAATCATTATTTAAAAATATTAGGTTTCAAGAAATTCAATACCCAAAAATATTATTGCATAATATTAGAATATCCGACTGGTGGAGAAAATTTATATGACATAATAAATTCAATTGGTTTTTACGATGTTAAATTATTATTAAATATCACCCAGATTATTTATGAGTGTTTAGCCAAAGTTAAAAACGATAAAAATAATAAAGGAATATATTTATGTCTATGCGATATTTATATAAATATTAATAATCATATTAAAATAATTCCGCCTTTTATTCGTAATATTCAAACAAGTAAATCATTTTGTAAATGTAAGTCATTTATGAATAAATTAAAAAATATTTTTAATTATGATGATAACAATATTTCCTTATTTTGCTTAGGATTTTTTTTATTACAATTAATTACACAAAATCTAATTTTTAAAATGAAATCTTTTAATTATTTATTAAAAGCCGAAAAAGAAAAATATATTTTATGTTTTAAAAAATGCTGTTTTATCCATACATTAATTAATATTGAAGAAAAATTTTGCAATACCAAAAAAGATTTATTATTATCTAATTTTGTTGATTTATATCCCAAAAGTGTGAATAATTTTTTACATATTTGCACCCAATTTGAATCCTTGGATAATCTAGATATTATTTATAAACACGAATTTTTAAATATGTATGACGCAAGAAATAGGATTGATGTTCATTTTAAAGAAATATTAAAAATATTAAATTTTGATTCAGCGTTTAATACTAATCAAATAAATTTCGATGATTTCTTGAATAAATTTCAAATGTTATATAAAAAATTAGATGTTAATGAATATGTTTTTAATAAAGTTTTCAAATACAAAATTTTAAATAATTTAATCAGGGCTTTTAATTTGAATGATAAAAAAGAAGTAAATAAATTATTAAAAATATTAGCATAAAAAGGCCGAAATTTATTTTTTGAAATTAAGGATTTGTATTATTAATATATATATTAAAAATAAGTCAATTTTTTATATTAACGAATATATCTATTGAGGTTGAACGAAAAGCGAAAAAAAAGAAATATTTAGTGTTTTTTTCAAGCATGGAATCTTTTAATGAATTTTTTCTTATAATTTTTGTATATAATAGTGTCACTTTATAATTTTTTAATCATTATTTTTATGTAACATTAATAATATATAAATAATAATATTTAAATTAACATTATATTATATTTTAATAATAATTACAAACTTTCATCATTATACATAAAAAAATTGACTATTTAAAATAAATAGATAACAACAATAACAATAATAAAGATAACAAAAATAAAAACATTGATAATTTTGACCCAGAGGAAAACAAGGATCAAGTGAACGAAATAAACAACGAAAATTTTAATGAAGAAGACTTATATGTAAACCCTGAGGATATTCAAGAAATAGAGGAAATAGATAAAGATGCACTTCAAGCCGAATTAAATGCGGAAATGGATATAGAAGAAAATAATAACAATATAAATAATAATATAAATATTCAAAATGAGGAAAATAATAAGAATGACGAGTTGAAAGAGGAAGAAATATATCATAAAGAATATCCCGATTTTAAAACAAAAGGTGAAATATATGCAATTAATTTTCATCAAGAAAGTGGTACATTAATAATTGGTGATGGAGAAGACACTACATATTTTTACAACATGGATAAAAAGGAATTAATAAAAGAACAAAAATTAAACATGGATTCAGTTAATTTCATAAAATTTTCTTTTGATAATAAATATATGTTAACAGCTTCAGTTGATGGTAGTATAAATATATTTTCAGTTCAAAAAAATTTCGAGTTAATAAATACAATAAAAGATCAGGAGGCAGAAATTAACTGGGTTGAATGGCATCCTAAAGGTCCAGCTTTTGCCCTTGGAACAGCCGAAGGCTCCATCTGGGTTTATATGGCGAATAATACAAAAAATAATTTTAATTTTTTTAATCATACTGAATCATGCACTTGTGGTCAGTTTTTCAATGATGGAAAAAAGCTGATAAGTGGTGGCGAGGATGCAGCGGTTAAAATTTATGATTTAAAGGAAAAAAAAGTTGAAATTAATATAAAAAATAAAAAATTTGTGCAAAACCCTGTGACTTGTTTAGATGTTTGCAAAAGTAAAGACATTGCTGTTATTTGTTCTATAGCTAATGAATTTTGTTTGATTAATATACAAAATGGAAATGTCCTTTATTATAGACAATATGCTTCTAAAAACAACGAAAATATTTGCTCAATTGAAAACGTGGCTTTTTGTAATAATGATCAATATATTGTTTATGCAGATTCAGAAAAACACTTAAACATTTTTGAAATGAAAAGTATGAATTTAAGAAGTAGTATGACATTAAAAGAAGATAATTTAACCAAAATTATTCCTAGTAAAAAAAAGCCATATGAGATTTTTTGTTCTGGTTCGAGTGGTTATTTTTATATTTTTGACACAAGAGGATTCGGGACAGTCCTTACAAGAGAAAAATGCCATAAGGATGTCATTATGGATTTCGTCGTTACTGAAAATGAAAATTTCGTGATTACTTCTTCTATTGATAAAACTATTAATCTTGTTAAAGTTGTGGACATAAAAGATGATTAAATATTTTAATCATATATATAAATATAATAAATAAAAAAATATATTTAGTAATACTAATAATTATATTCATCACTATTATTGCTATTTTTAAATAAAGATACCATTGTTCTTTTTGAAATTTTAATAAAAAGCGAAGATAATAAAATAATAAGCACTAATATAAATTCTTTATATTTATCATTTTCAAAATCTTTTTCATTGAATGTTCCTTTTAAATCAATTAATTTATAATTTTTTCCACATTTAATACAAACTAAATGATTAATTTTTTCTTGTGATATTAATTCTATATTATCACTACATAAAGATAATACTCCTTCAAAGACCAATTGTGAATTTTCCAAAGAAATTAAATGAATATTTCCTTTATTCGTTCCCAATAATACTTGGTCATTATCTAAACTATACACACTTGTGACTAATTCATCATTTAAAAAATATATCTTTTTTATATTAATTACGGCTCCTATTTTTATTAAAGTAATCCTGTTATCATAACCGAATAATAAAAATCTGTGTTTAAGTCCAATTTCTGCGAAAAAATATTGGTCATAATAACCTAATTGTATTGATTTTATTTTTTCGTATTTATAATATCTACTCATTAAATAATTTTTTAAATTATAAAAATTAATTTTTCCATGAAAATCCAAAGTAACAAATAAATGTCTCGCTTGAGTTAATCTAAAAAAATTTTTCACTGGACTTATTTGTATTATTTTATCAAGAAAGCATTTATTATTTTCTAAGGGGTTTATCAAGAGATTTCTAGTTGTTTTAAGCTTTGAAGAAAAAGAAAATTCATATAAAATTAAATTTTCATTAGAAAATGAAATTGCTAAAGTATTATTTTCTAATAATAAAATTTTTTTTATTTTTTCATTTTCTTCAAAACTTAAATCACTACTACAGAAATCACTTAAAATATTTTTTTCTTTATTTTCTAAATAAAATAAGTGAATTTTATTATTATTACTTATAGGTAATAATTCTAACTTTATTTCGCTTCTTGTTATAATGAATGTATCATGGAAAATGTAATTATTATAATTTTTCAGTATTTCATGGAAATGTTGAATATTTTTTGAATTTTCAATAATGGCTTCATTTGCTTTATTTAAATAAAAGGAATGGGGATTGGAAAAAATATTTCCCGAAAAATCTTTAGATATTTCTTTATTTATAAGGACTTTTACATTATCAAAAGAATATTTAAGATAGGCATATTTAATTATTTATTTTTTTTTATATTATTTGTCAAATTAATCAATATTTAATTTAAACAAAAAAAAATTTTAGATTAAAAAATAATAAAAAATATTAATTAGCCTTAAAAGAAAAGTCATTTTGTTTATCTTCATTATCAAAGCTATAATCATTATATTCGGAATTGTTTTCGCTTTCCAGTTTATAATTAACTTTTTCAAAGAAGCTTTCTTCCAAGAAAACGTTGTTATTATTTGCATCAAATATTAAATCTTGAAGATTCATAAAATTACTTATATTAATATAAGAATATAAATACATATCACCATATTTTTCTTTGAAATCAACTGTTTCGTAATATATATTCATCATTTCAGATTTCATTTGCGGTATTGATTTTTCTTTGAAATTATATTTTTTTAATTTTACATTTATTTTTTCTTTGATAATACCCTCAACTT
This sequence comes from Entodinium bursa, assembly GCA_023807345.1. Lineage (NCBI taxonomy): Eukaryota > Ciliophora > Litostomatea > Entodiniomorphida > Ophryoscolecidae > Entodinium > Entodinium bursa. The sequence goes on along the minus strand of JAJNAA010012094.1, from coordinate 4,345 downwards.
TATTTTTATCTAAATCATAGTCTTTTGGTAATACTTTTTTTAGATAATATTTTTCTTGAAGCTTTGATAAATTACTATCTCTTTTTTTAAAATCTAAACGAAATTGTTTTAATATCTGATTTTTTTCTTTTTCTTCATCTGAAAAATTGATCATATTTTCTTCTTTTAATTTCAAATTTATTTTTTGTTTACTCGATTTTATAGATTCTTGATCTTCATTTCTTTTATTATTATCTATTTCATCTTCCTTTTCTTTTTCTTTTTTTTCTTCATTACTTTCTTCTTTTTTTTTATCTTCATTTTTTCCTTTTAATATTTCAGGTTCTTCTTTTTTATCAATTTTTTCTTCATTAAATTCAAGTTTTTTAACTTCTTCTTTTGTTTGTTCTTCTGAACTATCCGGGACTAATTTACTTCTATTTTTTTGAGTTTTACGCTTTTTTTTACTTCTTTGTTGGGTTGTTTGCTCTTCTGGTATGGAATAGAAGTTTTCTTTAATTTGAATAAACTTTATTTTTTTTTTAAGTATTAAAGAATCATGTTTAAAATTTCTATATCTTTTTTCCATTATTTCATTCTGCTTTTTTTTAGGCGTTTCTTCACTTTTTTCTAAACCATTACTATTATTTTCTGTTTCACTCTTTTTTTCTTTTATTTTTTCTTCAATAAAATTATTATTATTATTATTTACTTCAATATTATTTTCTATATTTATTTCTTCTTGATTGCTACTACTATTATTTATATTTATATTATTATTAATAATATTTATATTATTGTTATAAAGCTTACTCATTTCGTATAAATTTTGCAAACAATTTATTTTTTCACTGATTTTGATATACTGAATTTTTTTGATTGATTTGTATATTAAATTATCAAAATAATTTTTCATATCATTTAATTTTTTTGTATAAAGTTCAATATTGATTTTATTTTCTTTTTTATTTTTTTGCTTAAGATTTTTTTGATAATAATCAGGATGTCTTCTTAAGATATGTTCATCTAAATATTTTTGTGATTTAAATTTTTTATTCGTACAAATTTCGCAATAATATTTTTTTCTTTTTATTAAAGTATTATTTCCTTCGAGTAAATTATATATCTCATTTTGTTCTTTTTTTTCTTCATTTTTCCGTCTGTTTAATTTAATCAATTTTTGATTTATTTTTATGTTCTTTTGATGAAGATATTCATTATTTGTTTTTATTGATTCTAAATCATGATATAACTGTTTATTTTCTAACTCTAAATAATTTTTATTTTTTATCGCATTATTAGCCAAGCTTTGTAAAGTATGAATTAAATTCACTAAATAATTTTCTGGCAAATTTTGAATTTCATTTTCATTTATATCAGAATTTAATATATTTTTTATCACGGGATTTTCTAAAATTTTTTCATCATTATCAAGTTCGTTATAATTTAAGTTATTTATTTCCTTCCATAAAAAATTTTTTTTCTGAGTTAATTTATTATATTCTTGATTATTTAAATTTAATGTGTTTAATTTATAATTATTACTTGTATTAAAGGGAGAAAAACCATTGGTTGTTTTGTTATATAAAGAATTTATATCAGAAATATCTTTATTTGAATTAAAAAAATTAGTGGCTGTGTTAACTATGTTAATATTTTCCAAAAAAGAATTGGGGATTGGATGATTTTTTAACATTTTAAATTTTTAATATTTTTATTTTATTTATTTTAATATGAAATTTGTTTTAAATAAAATTAAAATAAATAAAATATTTGATATATATTTTAGTTATATTATATTATATTTTATAATAAATGATGTTATATTAAATATATAAATGAATAATGAAATAAATAAAGAAAAAGAAGAGATATTGTATTTAAATAGGGAATTAAATAGGAAAAATAATTTAATAAAGAAATTACAAAAAAGAATTTTGGATTTAATTGATGAAAAAAATTTTTTAATAAATGAAATAAATATATTAAAAAATGAAAATAATACTATTAAAATAAAATCAGAAAAAAATTTTAACAATAATAAAATAATATATGATAAAAAAGAAAAAGAATTATTAACGACATTAAACAATTTAAAAAATGTTTTAAATGAAAAAGAAAAACACGAAAAAAATTTGAATGAAAATTTAAGAAAAAAATTGATGAAAGCAAATGAGGAAATAAATAATCTTAAAATAATGAATAATAATAGAGATAATATATTATTATTAATAAATCATTTTTTTCAAAATATAAAAAATAATCTTAATTTAAATTATGAACTTCATTTAGATTTCATTCCTTATATTTTTGATAAGTCTTCCTTTGTCAATAATTTAAAATTATTAGAAAAAGAAATCTCAAATAAAATATCTCAAAATAAAAAAGAAGAAAATAAACAAAATAAAACCAGGAATAAAAATAACAAAAACAAACAAAGAATGATATTCATAAATAGATTTAAGAAAAAAGACAAAAAGAAAATAGATATTAATTTAAAAACAAAAAAGGATAAAAAATATTTTCGCACTCCTCCAAAGAAATTAATAGATAAAACATATATTGATATTGATGAAAATGATATAAGTTCATATATATTAACTTTAAATAATTCAAAACTTAATAACACAATAGAATAAAAATTATATTTTAAGTAATATTACTTTGGTTCAAATTTTTTTAATTCTTTATCATAATAATCAAGTGATTTTTGTAAATTTTCTAATTCTTTTTTCTTTTTATTTATATCATTCCTTTTTTTGTTTACATCTTTCATTTTATTATTTGTTAATAAATTTTCTATATCAGTAATTAATACTATTTTTTTATGATTCAAATCAAGTAATTGAAATAAAATATTTTTAATATTTGTGTCGTTTTTTAAATGATATTTTAATATTCTTAATAAAATATCAGAATAAAATTTATTTGCTAAAATATATTTATTATCTTTATTTTTATAATTTAATGATTTAGTATTTATTTCATTCTTATTATTATTACTATTATTATCTATTATTATCTTTTTATTATTATTTTGACTATTATTTCCTTTATTATATAATTGTTCTTCCAGAAATTTATTTTTTTTTTCTAATTCAGAAATATGTTCAAAAATACTATTTAATTGTTTTCTGTTTTTTAAATTATCTAAGGTATTTTTTAATTCATTTAATTCTGCCTTTATTTTATCGTTATTAATTTCATCTTGAGTTAATTTATCCAAATTATTTTTCAGTATATAAACATCTTGAGCTAATAACATATTATCATTCGATAAAAAATTATTTATTTCTTTTATTTCATTATTTTCTTTAACTACTAATTCATAACCTAATTTATAATCTTTTAAACTTTCATTTTCATTTAAAGCTAAATTTAATTTTACTTGTAAATTATTTAATGTATTTATTAAGTCTTCATTTTCTTGTTTGATATTTGTAACATTGTTATTTCTATTATGAAGTTCTTCATTGTCTTTTATTAACAAAAAATTTTGTTGTTTTAAATAATTTAATTCTTTCTGATTTTCTTCATAAATATTTTTTATTTCATTTAATTCATTTTCTAAAAAAACATTTTGATTATACAGATTATTATTTTCATTATTTAATTTATTTATTAAATCCATATTTTGTCTTAAATCACCGATGTTATTTTCATATTCTTCCATTTTTTCTTCCATGATTTTTTTTTCTTCTAAATTTTTTTCATTTTCTTTTTTTATTTTTATTATTTCTTCCAAAATTTCAATATAAGCATCATTTCCTGTTTTTACTTCTTTTTCTTTTTGTAACATTTTTTCCTTCAAAAAATCCAAGCAATCTCTCAAATCATTTTTAACAATATTATTTTCCAAATTTTGTTTTAAAAATTCATTTTCTTGTTTTAAATTAATTTGTTCCTTATTTAAATTTTTTAATGAATTTTCACCTTGATTATTTTCTCTTAAAGTTGATTCTAATGTCGTAATATATTCTTGCATTGACATTAAACGTTTTGCTTGCTCTTTTATTTTATTTTTCATATTTTTAATAATTTCTGAATTGTTATTTGAGTTGTTATTATCTTCTTCGTTTTTTGAATTCTTTGAAGAGGATTTCATTTTATTTTATTTTAAATTTATTTAAAAAAATATATAAAGAGCAATTTTATAAAGAATAAAAAATCAATAATCTAATTAAATTTGTCTGACAAATATTTAATCATATTAATTTCCTTCTCATCGGTTTCAAGTGAAATATTATTCTGAGTATATTCCATAATTTTATTATAAATATCTTTCTTATTTTTTTCCAAAGAATTTGCATATTTACAGAATTTTTCCAAATTTGGAAATATTTTTTGTTTTTTCTTAAATATATTT
>JAJNAA010012093.1:0-10204 GCA_023807345.1 Entodinium bursa | reverse complement strand
TGCAATTCTACTCTTTTCTTTGATTTTGTTGCAAATTCAAAGAAATTGATAACATAAGACTGCAGTTGGAAAATGACTTTATTTTTATTTCTATCAACTTGAATATCTTTGACTTTATTATAAGCAACTTCACATTGATTTATATTTCCAACTTTTTCTAAAATATTTGTGAAAGTTCTATCTAAATCAGTCAAATCAGAAAAAAGTTTTTTAGTCGCACCTAATTTGGAGGATACATCACTATCAGGCATTGCATCCCATTTAATGGGAACATCTTTAATAGTAAATATTAAGGCTTTAACTATAATATTTTCTCCTTCGAATGCTTTTAATTTTGCCATCATATCTACTTGTTTTTGATCTATTTTTTTTACTTCTTCTTTGACTTTTTCGACCAGGGCTGAGATTGTTTCTAAACTTTGTTCTATTTCTGCTTTAGCCGCATTGATTTCTTTGTTTTTCACTGTTAATTCTTTTTCCTTTGCTTCGGCTTCTGTTTTGTTTTTCTCAGTTTTAGCTGTAGCTTCTTTTAAATTGGTTAAAACTTCATTCAATTTAACCAAAAGTTTAGCTGCATTTTCCTCTTCTTCTCCAACTGTTTTCTTTAAGGCAGCAATATTCTTTGAAGAATCAGCCAAGACTTGAAGCCCATTTTCTAAATGGGTAATTAAATTCTGAGTATTTTCAAAATGTTTTTTATATAATGATTGGAAGTTTTTAATGTAATCCAAGAAATTCTTTGGTGTTGTATATATTATTCTTTTTTGGGAATTAAAGGCTTCAGCTGAAAATTCTTTTAAAGATGAATGAACTTTAATTATATGTTCACATAAAAGAGGAACAGAATCAGCTTCTATTGCTTTATAACCAGTAAATAAGAAATTTGCAACTTGCAATAAAGCTTCTCTTGGCCATTCGAAGAACCAATCTATTGTAGTACTACTAATAAGTCCTGGGAAATTCCTGCAACGATTTCTTAAATTATCTCCTGAAGGCGACATTGAAATAACTAAATGTAAATTTTCTTTGATTCTATTTACATATAAACCATAAGCAGTATCTTTAGTTTCTGGCAAATTTAATTTAACAGCTAAAGGTTTATAATCATCTATTATTTGATTCTTTTCTGCTTTTTCGAAAATAGCTGGAACTATTCCTGTAGTTAATATATTATTAATTAATTCTAAAAATCCTTCATCTAAAACTTGTTCATCAGTGAATAAGAATGTGATTTTTCTCATATCTTGTTGAGGAATGAATCTCCTGAATAATTCTTGTAACTGTTCTCTGAAATGTTTTTCTTCGAATTTTGAAGTTATTTTAATTCCCCATAGATCATATCTTGCAATAAAGGTTGCTATTTTAGTCAAAGATTGTTTACCTGAACCACCAACACCTACTAATAACGCATTACCATTTTGAATTCTGATTATTCTATGAATTCTTACTAAATGATCGATACATTCATCATAAAATACTAAATTCATTGCTTGACCTTCTAAGTCTTTATAGGCTTCTAAGGAATTATCTAAGAATTTCTTGACTTCTTCATAAGTTTGAACATTTCTATAACCTCTATCTTCCACTTTTGGTAATTTAGTCACTGGGTCCACTTCTTCATCATAGAAGTTAACTTTCATAAAATCACAATGGATGCAAGGTTTAGCCAAGGCAAATTCTGCTAAATCTGAAAAGTTAGAATTTATATTTTTTTCTATTAGACTTTCAACTCTTTTTTGGTCATTTATATCTCTCAATTTATCACTAAATACTCTCAAGGCTTCATGTCTCCATAATTTAAGAAGGGCTTCTTTAGTGGGATAATCAGCAATATTTAATAAACAAAAGCCTTGGAAGATTTTTGATACATCTCTTATATTGAAAACATAATGGAATTTTATTGGAGTACGAGGTAATTCAGCCTTTACTGAAGAATATAATTGTACAGTGGCTGATATTAATTTATCCTTGAATGAAGTCATATCTAAGCCTTCATCATAACCTGCTAAATAATTGGTTAAAATAATATCATATATTTTACTAACAGCATTATTATCTATAGATATATTAAACACACTAAACAAAGAAATAAATCTAGGATCTATTGCATTATTACCTCCTCCTGGAGGTAAAGTACTTCCAACGAAATTAGTATCAATTAATTTAATCAAATCTTTATTATCTTTTGTATAATAGCATTTTTTCTCGATAAGTAATTTCATAAAGGCTATTGGTTGTTGAGTTTCAAATCTATCTATTTTAGGCATACCTAAATCATCTACATATATTATCAATTCCTTTCCACTTGGTGGTCCCATAGTTCTTAAGAATCTGGTTTCTAATATTTCTTCCATAGTATTTTGGAAATCAGTTGAATTAGTTCTTGAAGAGAAGTTCATGTTTAATATGACATAAGGTGAATTTTTTTCTTTTGTCAAAAACTTTAAATAGTTATTAATTGTAACTGTTTTCCCTGTACCACTTTCACCAACAAATAAAACAGGTTTGTGAATATGAAGTAAATTTTTTAATAAATAAGTGAATTTTTTAGTATCACTTGTAGGTATTATTATTTCATTATATGTTTGGTTTTTACCATCGTTTTCAGGAATAATTGTATTATTTAAATTTTCAGAATCCCATTCTATAAATCTTCCAGTGGAAACATCATACACAGAATCATAAGGCTTTGAAGGAGGAGTTGCAGTACCACTTGGTAAATCCTTCAAGAACTTTGCAAATTTTTCCCTATCTTCATTAGTAGTTAAACAAGCTCCAACAGACCAAACTAAACAAAAAGTGAAAATTGACTCTAATTGAGCTGCTTCAGAGGGTATTGCTTCTAAATCTACTAAACATGAATCTAATAAATTAGTTAATTGATTTATTATAGCGGCTTCATATTGAGGTACTATTAATTTAAATGGAATTCCTTCTTCTTCATTTCCTTTAGCTCCTTTTAAAATATATTTCAAGCAAGGAGGCATCATTCTGGTGTAGTTATCATTCATATATCCCTTGATAGTTTCATCCCACTCTTTAGGATCCTTAGCTTCTAACCATCGATAATAAACAGCATCTCCATGTAATAAAGAAGAATCAACATATATCATACCTAAACGGGAAACTGTGGCTGGAGAAGCATGATGAATATTGAATGCTTCTACTAACATTGAACAATAACTTTGCATTAAAATACGGTCTTTATTTTCTAAGGTCAATTGCTTACTATCATCCATAACTGAATTTAATTTCTCTATCCATAAAGGATCAACATCACCATCGAGTATAATCCATCTTAATTCGGATTTTCCATTATTTGGCAAAGGTGCATTAGCAATTTGGAAAATGTTTGACAAAATACCTATTTCAAAATCATCGCTAATCTCATTCTTTTTACCGAATAATCTTGGAACGCTTTGTGCTTTGGGATTAATTAAATAAGTTACCATATTATCAATTGATTTAAATTTCTGGAAAACATTTCTTAAAATATCTATAATGATACTTTTACCACTCATTGGAGGTCCACAAATCATTGTGCAGTGACGTATATTCATAACTTCGTACATTTGTAATACTTTAATCACTTGACCATCTAATACTTTTAATCCCATATTTTTCATTATTTCTCTGACAGTATCACCTCCTTTTTCTGGGACATCGGAGACTAAATCGGGGAATAAATCCTTTAATAAACCTTCGAATAAAATACTATCATCTTTTATAAATTTAGGCATATTCAAATCTTTCATGGCTTTCATTAAAATTAAATCTTCGGCCCAATCTAAATGATTTCTTTTTAAAGTACCTGCAGAACTTAAAACGGCTTTCATACTTCTTAAACCCCATTCATAATGGTGTTGTTTACTTAGTTGTTCTTGACTTAATTCATATAATTTGCAAATCTTTTGTGCTAATTTTCTTCCATCTGCAAAACCGAAAGAAAGTAATATATTTTCACAAATAAGTAAGAAATCTGGAGTGACCATGGTTACCGGTCTAAATAAGGCTTTAAGGTTATCAGGAAGTTCAGAACGTCCTTCATAGTTTGGATTCATTGTGATAAATATACCTATAGTTGGGAGTAATTTTACTTCTTTAGTCATTAAGAACCAACTTTCTTTATGTTGGGCAAGAGATAATTCTATAGAATTTATCTGGGTAGTAACGACTGATAATACTTCTCTGTTAATCATATTAAATTCATCAAAGCAACCCCAGAAACCTGTTTGAGATAAGCCACTGAAAAATTGACCCATGAAAAGATAATCTAAAGTATCAGAACAATTCTGGACAACAACTCTTATTCCCATACCTTTTCCTAAATCTTTTACTGTCTCAGTTTTACCAGTACCAGCTGGTCCAGCTGGAGCTGTACCTAAATAGAAAGTCAAAGCTGTTGTTATGGTCATAACACATCTATCAGTAAGTGGGGTTACAACTAAACGACCTTCCAATCCTTGATATTCATAACAAGAATTGAATTCACCATTACATTGTCTTATTATTAAATCATCTTTTTCTTTGTCCCAATAAAATTTAAGTTGGGATTCCCATTCAAATTCTCTTGCATCTAAGATTGAATCTCTGACAAACTTATCGACTATTTCTCTACCATGGACTGTTCTAATAATTAAATTATTTAATTTAAGACGATCTTCTTTGGATATATCCTTTTTCCTTACAATTACTACTAAATCCAGTAAACCTTTACTTTGTCTTTCTAATTCTCTTTTCATTGCGTATTTATCTCCTTCTTGTTTTATTTTTCTAAAGACATCTTCTAGAGCAAATGTCCACCAACATTCAGAAGTGAAAACGCAAATTTGTCCTAATTTATTATGAATAAATTTATGTAATTCTTCTTTTGTATAATCTTGAATTGCTTTTTTTAAAAAGTTTCTTAGAGTATTTTTCATTTCATCATCAACTTTATTCATCCATTGTCCTACTTGCTGTTGTGATTCTACTCTTATTGGTTTATCAAACATGAATTTTTCTCCTTCTTGTGAAGCCATACCAATAATATTCCTTCTTTCACTTAAAAGTCTTTTACAATTGGAATAAATTTTTATCAAATGGGGATTGAGAGTATCTAAAGGATCAGAACTTCCTATAATTTGCAACAAGTCTTGTTCAGTAAGGAAGTAAAATCTACTAAATTCATTCTTTTTAGAGTCTAAATGTTTTGTTAATGCTTTTTCCGCTTGTTCAAATTTTGTGAGGAAACCTTTGAGTTCGAATTTTCTATCTTTTTCTCTACATTGGAATCTAACACTGGGTTTCTTGTATATTGATGTCATTAATTTTCTGAAATTCTTATCTTGAACGTCGAATTCCTGGGTTTCTTTGACTAATTTTTGACGAATATCTTCACTTCCTACAAAGATACTTTCTAAATAAATCCACTTCTTTTGGACTTCAACCCATACTTCAATGATTTCCATCATGTTATTCATTTCTTGTTCTAAATCTTCTATTTCCTTTTTGAAAGCTTTTGCATGTTTATTAGCACCAACATTTTGCAAATTTTCTATATTATCTTTTATTATTTCCATTTCACCTGTAACGTCTTTGAATTTATATCCTTTATCTTCATTGCCTCTTTTATGAGGAGCTAACTGGAATTTTAATTCATCCAAAGAATTCTTTATTTCATCTAATTTATTTTTGACATCTGTTTCTTCCTTTGCGTCATTTACCATTGTAGCGACTTTATCTTTTATACTTAATAAGTCTAATTTCATTACTTGTCTTAAAGTCATTGTATCGAATTTTACAGTGAGTCTTCCTGGCCTGTTTTCCTTGATAAACTCGGTCAAATTTCTTTCATTAACGACTGGCGATTTGAGTAATAAAATTATATCTTTTAAATTATCATTAAAGTTTTCTCTAACATCTTCGAATTTTTTATAAGGAATATATGAGGATAATCCTTCCCTATCAAATTCACGTTTTGCTCTTAATAATTCTTCGTTTTTCTTCTCAAGTAAATTTGTTTCTATCTTCGACCAGGCTTTATCTTGTTGATCGTTGAAAAAAGTATCATATTCGTGAAAAGTTTTATATATAGGTTCGACCTTTTTATTCTTTTCATACATCTCGTTAATTTCTGGGAAGGTTGTTATCGGTAAGTTAAATAACTTTTGTGAACTGACAATGTCTTCTTTTTTTTTCTTGAGTTCTTCCAATGTTTTAAATGAGGTTTGTAAAGTATTATATCCTTCACCTAAATCAATATCATTAAGAGGTCCTCTTTCGTTATATTTTCTATATTCTTCTTTAACTTCTATTTGAAGTTGTTCAGCTTCTTCTTGAGTTTTTTTAGCTAAATTCTTTTTACGTTCAAGTAAATTATCATCTTTTCTTTTGGCTTTGACTCTTAAATTGTCCCATTCTTTTTTTAATAATTTAAAATGCTTTTCAATGTCATCTAATCCTGGATAATTATGTAATTTCAAAAAGTGGATTTTTTCTGACATTGAATGAATCTTTAATTCCATTGATAATTTTTTTCCGTTTATTTTAGAAACATATCCCAATACTTTTTTTAATTCATCACTTGAATTTGTTTTTTCTTTAAGTTTTTCTTTGTTTGAATTAATAATTTCGCTGAATTTTTTCATGTCTTCCTCTTCTAATTCTTTTACCAAAATTTTCAGAATTTCGTTTATTACTTTTCCTATTTGTTCTTTTCCTTTCATTATAAGCTCTTCATTATTTATTAAAAAGTTACCACTACATATTTTCTGTTTTTCTCTTTTCTTTTCGAAGTCGCTAGCATATGCCAAAATCAATGAGACTTTTTTCTCGAAATTTTTCAAGGTTTTATTTTTATCTAATTGATTTTCATAGATACTTCTAGCGTTTTGGCCCCAATAACCAAAATATTCACTTTCATATTCTCTAATATATTTCGATTTATTATTATCTAATGAGAGTGATATTTTATTAATTCTTGTGTATAATTTTCCTATGAAAGTCTTTAAATCTTGATTATCTTGAATTTCTGTTCCATAAGAGTATTTATTTCTGATATATTCTTTATCTTTTTCTTCAACATTTTCTATCGAAGGTGTTTTACATGTGCCATTCATCCAACGAATGAATTCTTTACCCGTGTTTTGGAAACTGGTAATTAATCGTGTTTTTAATTCCATATCAATTTCATTCGAGTTTGGATTATATAAAACTTCCTTATTAGAAATAAATTTGGATTTTACAGTGAATAAGACGTTTTGCTCTTTTTGTTTCTGAGTTAAATAATTAGAATTTGCATCTATCGTAAATAAACCATTAATAGTTATAATTGCTTTAAGGATGCATTTAGATAAAGCATTTAGCATACAATTTTCCCAGTAATGATAATATTGTACCATTTCTGCTCTTTCACCTAACTCTTCATTTTCTTTTTTTCCTTTGGCTCCTTCTTCCCTTGTGCCTTCGAATGTCATTCTTTCTATGTCTTTCAAAGTTAAAGTGATTTCTTGGTATTTATTGAGTAATTCACCTATTACTTTTTGTCTATGTTCTTCATAATAAAAAAGGAAAGAATTCAATTCACGATTATTAACGACGTTCTTATTAAAATCTCTTACTAAAGTAGCATTGGATATTTGTTTAATAACACTTAAAATCTTTTCTTCACTTTTTATTACATTTGCGAATTTATCTCTTAAATTTTTTATTCCATTTTTGCAATCGTCCTTAAATTCTTTAATACCCAAAGCTGTCCAATTGTGAGTATTAGTACCAACTTCTATTTTTAAATGCAATTCGTTACAATCTTTCCTTAATAGCATTTGATGATGGTCTTTCATTGATTTTGTAAGATTATCGTAATCTCTTAACATTAAAGAAAGCATGTTGCAATACTGTGCTAATTGAATTTCTTGGTGAGCTATATTAATGATATTTGGAGGAATATCACTAAAGCCATATAAGTCCAAAAATTTTGTATCGTGTATCATCAGTTTTAATTTATTATCGAAATTGACTTCATAATGGTTATCTTTCTTGATCAAAATACAAAGACGTAAATAGCCCATAAATTGAGATAAGGAATTAATTTTCCAATCATCAAAAATTTTGAATTCATAATCTCTCAATTGCCTTGCTACTTTCAAAAAGGCATCGGCTAATTCTTTCTCTGTCTGTAATTTCACGTCTCTGGGATTATCAGCCATTTGTTTAAAATGATCCTTTTTTTGAAAAATTTTGCTTATAGGTCTTTTCATTTTTACATATAATTGCCTTGCCCAAGCAATTTTTCCTGCTGTTTCTGATTTTGCTTTTGAAATTGGAGGATTATCTTTATATTTCAAAAAGATTTCTTCATAGTTTTTAACCTCTGATATGAAACGCTTTAAAATATTGATATATTTTTCTTTCATAGCGTTTTTTATTTCAGCTTGATCTATTAAAGAATCAAAATTTGTGTATAAATCAAAGGCACTTTCGGCATTCTTCAAGTTATCGAAAGTATCATCTATTAGTTTTTTAATATCTTGTTCTAATCCATTCATATCTTGGTCAAATAAAGCGAAAACTTCACTACAATATTTATCAGTTTCAGAATTGAATATGTTGTATTTATAATTCTCGAAGTATGAATAGGCCTTCATTACTTTTTCTTTTTCTTGGTAAATTCTTTCAGAAGCACCACCAATAACACGCTCTAAATCATGTCCAAGGAATTTTAAAAAGCCTTTTATCTTATTAAGTCCATTTTTGAGTTTACCACAAATAGTTTTAACATATTCCAAATCTTTGGTTATTTTATTATGGGCATATTCCCATTTTGTTTTATTCTTTGTTTCTGAATAATGTGAATTCCATTGGTTTGCGACTTTATTGGCTTGAGTTATAAGTTGAATACTAGCATCAATTTCATCTGGGTTGGTCTTGAATAAAGCTTTGAGTTGTACTTTCTCTGAAATTTTAGTCCAGATTTCTTTGGCCATTACTTCCAATAAAAATCCAAATTTATTGGGATCTTTGTGTTTAGAAATCATCCATATAATTTTCAAGTTGTGAAAGATTCCTGGAATAGAATGCTCAATAACAGCTAAATCATCTGAGGATAAGTCTTTAATGGATCTTTCTAAAGTTTGAAGGAATTTCAGGTAATCATTAGCATCTTCAAAGGTTTTTTCAAATTCAGAAATTTTTGTCTCAAATGTGTTACCTTTTTGGCTTTCTTCACTGAGTTTTAAAATATCAACAATTCTTTGGGTGTTTTCACTTTTTAATTGCTGAGCTAAAATTGACCAATTAGAAACGGCTCTTTTCCTATTGTCTATTTCCATCATAGCACTTGTAATATTTTTTGGATAATTTATTAATTGGTCTTGGGCAATGGTAATACTTTCTGTATATTTTTTGACCACCTCTTCCAAAGCACGAACTGATTGGCTATCTTTAGCAATGTCTTTGTTTGGAATATTAGGGAGATCTATTCTTTGTAAGGTGAAATTTTTATCTATTTGATCTAAGGAGTTCTTGATATTGTTCTGGAAATTGGTCAAAGAACGATTAATGATATCTTTTTGTTCCAATGGTTTCACAACACAGTCACATATGGCTAAAAAGTCTTCTAATTCTTTTGAATTATATTCATCCTTTTTTTCCTCTGAATTTCCTTCTTCACCATCTTCAGCTTCTTCGTCTTCTTCTTCCTCATTTTCTCCGCCAGGTACGTCCATTTCCTCTCCTTCTCCTGCATTTTCAGAGGCATCTCTTTTCATAAAATTGGCAGGTTTGGATTCTTCAGGATTTTCTTTTTCTTTGACTTCTCCTTGAGATTCTGGGTTTTCTGACAGCTTTTTTTCTTCTTGATTTTCTTGAGGCTTGGCCTCACTCCCTTGTTCTGGATTTTGAGGTTGTGGATTGTTCTCACCTGCTTTTTCTGGTGGGGGCAGAGATTCTTCTACCTTAGCATTCTCCGGAGGATTTTCTCCGGGTTTTTCTTGAGGTTCTTGCTGGGGTGGAGGATTTTCTTCTCCACCTGGATCTTTTTTTTCTTCCTCGTTGCTCATTTTATTTAAAATTCAAGAAGTTACTAGATATTTATTCTTATTCAAAAAATTATTATTTTTTAATGAAGATTGGAAGTTTTTAAATTTTTAAATATTAATTATTAATTTAAAAATTCAAATTTATTCAAAAGATTTTAAAATTGGGGATTGGGGATTGGGGATTG
>JAJNAA010012092.1:0-10217 GCA_023807345.1 Entodinium bursa | reverse complement strand
CATTATTAACAAAATTTGAAAAAATAAAAATTAAATCATCAGATAAATTAAATAAGGATGATATTGATAAAATATTATATTTTTTTGAAGATAATTATATAGTAGGAACATATGAAGAAAATTTTGAAGAATTAAAAGATATAATTAATATAAAAGAATTATCCACATTAAAAACAGATAAAAATGATAAACAAGAAAAGAAGGAAGATAAAAAAATTAAATTTATTGATATTTTAATTTTAAATGATAATATAATATTATGCGGAGATGAAAATGGAAATATTCATCTTTTTGAATTAGATAATTCAAATTCAAAAGGAAAATTTATTTTATCCAAAAAAATACACGAAAAAACAATAATTTCATTAGATAATTTAAAAAATACAAAAATTAAATTTGTTTCTTGTGACGAAAAAGAAATAAAAATATGGGCATTAAAAATAAAAGATAATAATTATAATATAGAATGCGAAATTACATTAAAAGATTTTTCAGAATCAGAGTTAGTTTACTTATATGTTCTTAATAACAGTAATAGGATTTCATTCATAAATAATGATAACCATGTAAAAATATTAAATATGGCTTATAAACCATTTTTTGATGTGAATTATGAAACTAGAAGATTAAATTGCTTATATCAAATAGAATCAAACGACGAAAATAATTTATTATTTATAATAGGTGGAAAAGGTAATTTAATATTTTATCAAAATATAAATGATGTTAAAAATATTAATTGTTCAGGATCTTTACATATTGATTGTTTTTCTGGAAAAAGTATTTGCTATTTAGGAAATGATATTTTATTAGTGGGAGGATGTAATAATATTTATATAGTCAATATTAAAAAATGTAAATTAAACCAGATTATAAGAATAAGAAATGCAGAATGTACATGCTTTTTGAAATTTAATGATATGATTTTATGTGGCTATGGAGATACTTCTAAATACAGTTATTGGAGTTGTGGAATTACCCAAAGAAAAGAAACTAAATTTTTTTTAATTAAAAAAAGAAAACTTTGAATATCATTATATAAAAGAAGAATTTTATAATTTTGGAATTACAAATGCTGTTTGGATTGATAATAATAAATTTGTTTCCTGTTTTTATAATGATGATTTTCTTAAAATATTCCAATTAAAATAAGTTTAGTAAATATTATAATTATAATATTATTTACAAAATATTTATCACAGAAAAATATCAAACGACAAAAATATTTTAAACCAATATAAATTCAGTATTATTCTTCTTCTCTATATCCTTTCCAATTATCAGGTGCAACAAAATTATATTTTTCCATGAACTCTAAATTTAATTTAGTAGCAGGATCATCACCTCCAATTAATTCCTGAGCATTTTTTAAGGCATTTTTAGCTTCAAACCAATTCCCTTTTCTGAACTGATCCATTCCATTATTATACTCTTCAATGAAATTATCGGGGTATTTTTCTCTAACTAATCTGAATTCATCTTCATCACTGACGAATTCATTCCAAATATCGCTTTTATGTCTTAAAACGATATCATCATAAAGAATTTTTGATATCCTTCTTTTTTGTTTAATTAATTCCCATTTTTTTTCGATATTATCTTCTTTAAACATTGAATCCTTTTTTTTCTCAATGGGGATATTTTCCAAATCTAAATCAATACTATATAGACGTGTAATTTGTCCATTTTTTGTTTTAAATATATCTAATAACCTTACATATCTTTTTGCATCTTCACTTAAATAGTCATAAAAGTCTCCACTCATTATTAATTCTTTTTTAAAAGTTTTTGTATTTTCTTCTAATTCATTGGCCATGTTAACATTTGTGGATAAGTAAGAAGCATCTATTTTGAACATTGAGCCAATTGCTCCTTCGATTGATTGACCTAGGTGAAGACCAAAACCTAAACGAGTTTTATAATTTTTCATACGGGCATTTAAACCTTTGTGGTGACGATATTCTGATAATTTATAACTTTTGTTTATTTCTATTAAGATACGAATAAAGCAAATCAATACCATGTCACATATTTGGTTTATTCTGTTAACATTTTTTAATTTCAATTCCTTTACACCTTGTTTGTTAACAACTTCTTTAATAAATCTATCTTCCAACTTCCACACAAGTAAAAAAGCATCACCAATATTTTTATTAGCACTCCCGCAATAATCTGCTGTTATCTGGTGAACAATTTCTGCAACTTGATTCACAAATATCATAACTTTTTCTTTCAATATTTCAGTAGTATCAGTGAAATTTCTTATATCGCAAAAGCCATAAATTCCCATTACCTTTTTCCCTGGAATTAAAGGATTTATATCAACATTTAATCCTTCTTTTAATACTTGGGAAATTATTTGTGTTCCTGCTTCTCCAAAACCAAAAGAAACAAGTGAACATATTTTAGATATTTTATTTATAATTATTTTAAATTCATCAATTTTAAATTTACCTTGGGATGCTTCGAAAAAACTCATACAATTGGATTTGTTGTTTTTATTTTGTTTATTATCAGTGGAAGAATCTGATTCTAATGAAGGATTCTTTGCCATTTTTTCGACTTTTTTTACCATCTTTTCTATTGAAGATAATATTACATTATTAATATCGGAAAGAAATGATAAATATATAAATAAGAAAATAATTATTGAAAATATTGTTCTTATTAAATTATAAAAATGATATCTTATGACATAATTTCGATTATCATATATAATAATATTTTTATTGATTATCGTATCAGGCTGAGGAAGTAAATTAAGTGCCATAAGTTTTGTTTCTTTATCTAGGTATAAACTCATCTGAGAATCATTAATAATAGTATATTTATTATTCTGTGTTTCTGCTATTAAAAGATGTTTTATATTATCATCTTCATTATAATTAATTATTGTTTCTATTTCTTCAGAATTGTTCATATATTTTTTTAATAATTCTTTATTAATTGAATCAATATCATCATTATCTTCATTAATAAATCTAAGTACAGCATTTGTTTTATTATTTTCTTGAATGTCATTATCTTTATGATATATTGATTGTTCATATTTTCTTAATTTTTCGTTGAAGGAATCATTAATATAAATAAATTTGTTTATTTTTACATATATTAATGATTCTTTTGATTGGGAAAATGTTTCTATAAATGATGCAAATATTAATAATTTTGAAATATTGTTCTCATTTGAATCAAGTAAATTTGAAAATAATTTCATGTTGTAGTTTTTATCAAATAAAGGATTTTCAACATATATTTCTTGATCAAATATAATTTGTGCTATTATTAATATTACATAGAATATAAAAATTTTATAAGAACTAAAATTTATATATGTAGTACTAATATTTTCATTTTCTTCTCCAAAATTTTCAAATTCATCATATTTTCTTTCCAAGAAAACATAATTAAACATAGTAACAATTTTCCCAATTCTTATAACTCGAATTATTCTAACAGCTTTCATTATATTAATAAAATAAATAGTATCCATATTTGTTTTCAGATAATTTTTTCCATCTTTATATAAAAAAGTTTCATAAACACTACTTATTTCAAATATAGTACTTATTAAAAAAAGTAAATCAATAAAAAAATAAAAGCTGAATCCATATGATTCAATTGCTACGAAGTATAAAATTATTTCAATAAAAATAAAAAATGAGAAAATTATATGAATAATAGTAAAAGTCAAATCAGCTTTTATTGGGGCCATTTTATGTATATCATCTAATAATAAAATTATTATTGTTATAATAAATGTGTATAATTTAAAATATTTATTTTTTGTGAACAATATTATTTTTTCTTTTAATGTTAAAGATGATATGTTTATATGACTAACATTTTTCTTTTTATGACTGCTATCATCAGTAGTTGAACTTGTTATGGAATCATTTAAATTTTGTTTTTTTAGCATAATATATTCAAAATTATTTTTTAAATAAATTTTATTTCATAATATTTTAATTTATATATTAATTTTCACGAACTATTTATAATTAATTCTTATAAAAAATTTTTTTAATTTTTATGTTTTACTTGTAAGTACTCTATACCCATCCCAATCTTCAGGAGCTTTAAATTCGTTTTTTTTAATATATTCCAGAATAGTTTTCGTCGGACCATCACTATTATCTAAATAAAGTGCACGATAAAGAAAAGAAGAGGCTTCTTCCCAATCACCATAAATATAATGATTTAAACCTTCTTCGAAATTACTATAAAATAATTCACTTTTTTTATGTGCAAGAATTTGTTTAAATCCTTTGCTTTCTTTAAAATATATTTCCCCAATACTTTTTCCTTTTTGACCATTTTCATATTTTTTCCACAATTTTTTTTTCTTTTGTCCATAGTAATCCATTTTTTCTCTTAAGCTCATCCTATCTTTTTTAGACATCAATTTCCCAGGCTTGATATTCTTATTTAAATCAACAGTGTATAAATCAATAGGCTTTTCACTCCCTTTTAAGGTAACAACATCTATTTTTCTGCATTTATGTTTCATGAAATCAGATAATAAATTATAAAACTCTCCACTAAATAAGATATCTACTCCATAAATATTAGTGGCAGTTTCCAATCTTGCTGCTATATTAACATTAGGGGATAAATAAGAACAATCTATTTTATGATGAGAACCTATTGCTCCTTCAATGCCCCAACCATAATGAAGGCCGAAGCCTAAGGCAACTGAATATTTATTTCCGAATTTTTTAATAATATCAGGATCTTTCCTGTATGATAATATTTTACGAGCTTTATTTATTTTTTTAAATATATTAAGAAATGCCAATAAAGCACAATCAGCTAATAATGTTAAATCATCATTTTGGGTTTGATTATTTAAATTTATATTATTATTAGTATTATTTAAATTTTGTTTATTTTCTTTTGATTTCACTTTCCAAGCTAAAAGGAAACAATCACCAATGTTTTTGTTAGTATATCCATTAAATTTATCTACACATGAATGCACAATTTCGCAAATATGATTCACAAAAGGCATTGTCTTTTCTTCAAAGACTTCACTTATAGCAGCGAAATCGTGAATAAAGCAAAAGCCGAAAATTGCTTCAATTTTATTACCTGAAGCCATCGGATCAAAACCTTCATTTCCTTTTATAAATTTTTTTATTATTTCACTCCCTGCTTCGCCGTATCCAACAGCGATTAGGCCTGAAGTACGAATTAATGTACTTTCTATTACTTTCATTTCGTAATTTAAATGTTTTTTTTCGCTGAAATTATTTATACGACTTTCAAAATTGTTTCTCAGTTCTGATATTATCTTGTTATTTACTGGATCTTTGGACACTTTGTCTATTACTTTATTTATATCATTTAAAGGCTTTAAGATTAATAAATTTAAATCTTTATTCATTCTTAAGCAAATGAGATAAACAGCAACGAAAATGAAAATTAATTTCAGAATGTTCAAGATAGAATTTATATAAAAATTCCGATGTTCTAAAACTAATATTGTTATACTATTGTTATTACCTTTTGAATAAAAATAGGAATACTCACCATAATAATAATCATCTGTGTTGTTTGATAAATCTTTATTGTGATATATTAATTCGTAATTATTTTCAATTTGAATTATAGGATACTCCTGTATTTCAACTGTTTTAATTAATGAATTTATATTTTTATATAATAAATCATTGCAATTTGTTTTATTTAAATTTGTGCAAGTTTGAATAAAATCATTTAAATGATTTATTAATATTTGATAATTATTTTCTCTTTCGTATATAAAGTCCCCTCTTGTTATATTATATAAAACTGAAATTAAAATTAACATTAATATCAATAATTGACTAATTCCATTATTTAATCTATTGGCATTTCTATTTTGTTGAAATTTTTGATTTATTTTTTCCATTATTTTTTTCAACTTAATTTTATCATTGGTATTTTCATCTTTGAAACTGAAGACTGATTTGTTCATAAAGCCTGATTTGTTAATTGGCGATAAAACTTGATTATTTAATGGAATTATACTTGTATTTTCACTTACTATATTTGTTTGATTCAATTTACTTATTTTAGACTTTAAATCATTATTATTATTGTTATTATTATTTATTATTAAGTCCTTTTTGGAATTATTATTTATTGTATTAATATTTTCAATTTTATTATTATTAGTATTTTTGTTACTATTTACAATTGAATTATTATTTGCTATATTTGTAATACTGGCATTTTCGTTTTTACCAATATTTAAAGATTTAAAGGCTGACATATTAGTAACATTAAATGTTTTAATTTTTGATAATCTTGGCTGGTTATTAATCATTACAACTGATTTGTTTCCTTTTTGTGCCTTTTTTTTGGTTTCAATGACTGCTTCTTTATATTTTTGTTTCTTTTCTATTTCTCTGACTAATTTATTAATCATTAAATAAACCTTGATAAATCTTATATATTTAAAAGATTGTAAAAAACTCAGAATATATATTATTATTTGCTGATTTCTTGATGATAAATATTTATTATCTTTATTAATTGTTTTCAAAAAAATAAATCTGAATAAAATAAAAATTGGCATTACAAATTCAAATATCAAAGTAATAACCGAAAAAGTTTGCAATTTAAAATAAAAAGATCCCACAGATTTTTCGAAAAATATATTTCTAAATACAAAATCAAATATATGATATAAACTTAATACTCCTAAAATAATTAAATAAGCCATTTCATTTCTTGCAGGTATAGAATTTTTAAAATCGTAAGCTAATAGACCTAAAATTCCTACTAAAATAATAATTATTAGACCAATAAAACTATTGTCAAAATTCATTATTTTTTGAATTATTGGATTTATTTTTTTTTCTGGTTCTGCTATTTTTTCTATAATATTTATTGGAAACATATTATAAAAACTTTGTCTTCTTTGTTTACTTAATTCATTTGATTTAGAAGAATTAAAAAAATTATTATTGTTATTTTTTTCATTATTCGTTTGTGCTTTTTTTATTGATTGTCTTTTTTTTTTATTTATATCTGTTAATTCTTGAAGATGCTTAAATTTTGGATTCTTATATATGTCATCTATTGGTTCCTTTTTTGGAGATGATATCATTTTTATATATTAATATAATGTTTTTATAATAGGTTTTAAATGAAAAAAATTTTAAATAACAATTTTTAAGAAAAAATTTTTATTTAATATGGGGATTGGGGGCGATGAAAAAACACCGTTTTATGATTTTAATAAAATATTATTATCAAAAACAGGAAATTATTATAAAGAAGAAGAAGATTTTTTAAAAAAATTAACAAAAATGTTTTATTCCCCTATTCAAGCTTTAAATCCCTTTAATTCATATAATAGAAAAACATTACAAAATATTCCCTTAACTTTAATAAATTCAAAGATAATAAACGGACTTTATTCTGCACTTACAAGTAAATTTTTCGAATCTTATGGACTATCTCGTAGTCTTTTTTTTAAGGTAAAAGATTTTAATTATATTCCTAAGCCAAAATTTTTTGATTTACAATTACAAACAATTTTAGATTCTTTAGAAAATAATAGAGAAGATATTAAAGATAAATATATCATTATAATATCTGATGAAACTTTAATCAATAAATCTGAAAAATTAAATTATTTAAAAAGAGAAGCTCAAAGAAATAATATAATTATAATAACACTTCTTTTAACTGATTATAAAAAAGGAACAAAAAGAATAAAAAAATTATATAATAAATTTCCTAGTCATTTAAATGAAACAGTAAAAAATTTATTTGATATTACATCTAAAGTGAATTATAATAATCCCTTTGCTCATTATTTCATAAAGAAAGGCTGGTCTTTTCCAGAAGATGGAGAAGGAACTTTATTATTTGAAACGAGTTTCGATGATTTAAACAATGATTCCTTTGCTAAAGACTTAAATCAGATATATTATGAAGGTATTGATATTAAAATAAGACAATTGAATTATAATCATTTAATTCATTTTAAATATAATTTCATTACAAAAAATCAAATTTTTGGAACTTGTTGGGCAAATGCCTATGCGGCTGCTATTTTTTTAATAAATAAAACAATTATAGGAAGAAAAGTGGAATCCTTTGAAACTATTAGAGAAAATTTAATTAAGTATGCTTGTAAAAAAAATATAGATGGTGGAAATATTGAATATCCAAAAGTTTCTTATTGTTTTAACAGTAAAAAAGTATATTTTAAAAAAATTATTAATGAGAAAGAAGCAAAATATGCATTAATAAAAGGAAGTTTTGTAGTTTGTCATTTTCATTTAAATGATATACAATGGAAAAATTTTAAAATTTTTTTTTCAAAAGAAGAGACAAGAACACAAATATTAAAAAAAGAAGATCTCAATAAAGGATGTCAAGGAAATGTTGGTTTACCTAAACCAGATAGGCATCATGCAGTTCTTCTAATAGAATATAACTCACAATTCCTAAGATTTTTAAATTCTCATGGTCCCAAAAAGGGAGAAGAGGGTACTTTCAAAGTCAAAAATACTGATGTCTTAACTTCATATACAACCAATAGTAAAGCTGAATTTTTTGAAATATTTGTTTTGAATGAAGATAGAACTAAAGAAGAGATTCGATATTATAATAATAATATAGAATATATTAAGGGACTTCTAAGTCATTATGGAGATTTAAGTGCAATTAATATAATAAATTCCGTAAAAAGTCTCTATAAATTGGAATACTTATGTCAAATATGTAAAAGCAAATTAAAAATAGAGCAATCTTATATAACAATAGATTGGGGAATAAATAAAATATATTGTCCATTTTGAGGAAATTTAAATGAAGGTAAAGGAAAATTGAAAGAATTACTCGTTATGAATCATTTGTTGGATGATGGTAATAAAGATTTTGATATTAATTATGAAGAAAAATATTATATTATTATCCAAAGATTGAGTTTATATGAAGAATTTGAAAAAGATAATGATTTTATAAATAAAAGTGATTCTTGTTCTTTAGGTATTTTAAATATAAACAAAAAAAAAATTGAATCTTTTTTCAATAAGATGGTAAATAATGTTATTCATTTAAGAGATAATATTTTTATTGTAAGTAGTTCAGATATGATTATGATATTTGAATTAATAATGAATATTGAAGGAGGAAAATATCATCATAACTTTAATATTTTAATAAGAAAAAACATATATATAGATAATCTATTGACTTTATGCGCTTTAAAATACCATGATATAATTATTTCAGGTGGAGAGGATTTAAAATTTTTTGAATTTGATTATGGAAAAAAAGAATTAAAATATATAAAAAATTTTAGCTTTAACAAAAAAATAAATAAAATAATTTTATTGGAAAAATTATCTTGTCAGAAATTTGAAAGAATAATTGTTTGTGACCAAAAAGGATTTATAAGTTTATATGAAATAAAATTTAATGAAAGCAAAATTGTATTCTTCTTAATGTTTAATATAAAATATCATCAATCTAGTATTAATAATATACTATATTTATCAGATGATGATTTTTTAATATCATTATGTAATGGAGAAGTAGCATTAAAATTTTGGGAAATTAATAAAAATGGTTTAAAATATATTGATGGTTTTGGGGATGAAACTTTTCTAAATAATAATAATTGCATGTTAAATATAAAAAATGAAGTAAAAGGAGAATTAATTGGATTTTTATTAATTGGTGCTAAATATGGAATTCAAATAATTAAGCATAAAAATAAAAAAATAATTGGTAAAAATGATTTTTATGAAGATATAGAATTTGGAGATATATATTCGATTAAATATTTGAGAAATAATTATTTTATTTGTGGGAGATCATTTGGATTTTGCTCTATTTTTCTCTTAAGAGAAGATAATATAAGAAAAATTAATATTTTTAGAAATAACAATTCATGGGTTTATAATCCATATTCATTTAATTCTCAATTTGATAAATATTATATTACTGATATATGCTTTAAAAAAATTTGTTATAAAGAAGAAGGTATATGTTTTACATATTTATTGGTTACCTCATTTGATAAAACTGTCAAAATATATCTTTATGCTAATCCTGAAAAAAAAAAATAATAATAAATAGTTAATATTTTCGTTTAAAACATTATATCAAAATTAATTAATATTAATTATTAATTAAATTTTTTAATTTTTATTTCAATCAAATTATTTCCAATAAATTAATAAATAGTTGGGGATTGGGGATTGGGGATT
>JAJNAA010012091.1:0-10288 GCA_023807345.1 Entodinium bursa | reverse complement strand
CCCCAATCCCCAATCCCCAATCCCAATCCCCATTTTGTCAGTTTCATATATATTTATTTTATTAATTAAATTTTCTTTTTAATTTAAATTTAAAGACTTTAGTCATATTATATAAGTAATTTTCAATCAAAAATAATGTCTGAATATGAACAACACCAAAAAATAAAATATGGAGATATAATATATATAGAATTTAATTCCAAAGATCATTCAAGGAATATATTAAAAGCTAATGGATTTAATATGGTGGGAAAAAATTATATCGAGATAGAACAGCTCAATGTTACAGGAAACAACATCTTTTTAAAAGATTTTATAAATAACTTATTCATTATATTTCCTAAAATGAAAGAAGATTTCATCAAAAACAAAACTGTCTTAGAAGAAAAGCTTGCTTTAGCTAAAGAAAAAATAAATCATAGTTCATTTATTGATAACAGTCTTGAACTTAAAGATAACATGACGAAATTAATATCAACATTTCAAGTGTTAAAACAAGAAGTATATAATGAAAAAGATCTTTTTTTAAAAGATATTGGACAACCATTGTTTGTTAAAAAAGATTTCATATTAATTCATTTTGAATCCCAAAATTTCGTTACTTACAATGTAAAAACATCAAAATTAATTTTGACAGAACATTATTCAGATGAATGCATTTTCTTATTCTGGCCTTGGAGTTCCTTAGATAATAATGTTAAATATGTTTTTAGTAATCAGAACTTATATATTTGTAAAAGGGAGAAAAATGTTTGGAGTAATAATCGTTTTTTAACAGTAAAAGAAAACACTGCTAAAGCCACAAATGATTCTATTATAAATAATGCTAATCATAATTTAACAAATAACGCAATTAATAATATAAATGATACATCAAATTTTAATTTTGATAAAGGCACTGATTTAAAAAGATTACAGAAATCAAGTTTTAAATCAAAGCAAGCTATTTTAGAATCAAGAAATAAAGAAGATCAAAGCAGATTAGACAATAATTTCTTAAATACTAATAATATAAATAATATGAACAATATTATTGAACCACAAGGTGAGAACAAATATACCAAAAATTATATATTAGGTTTCACAGAAAGTCAGAGTAATAGTTTTCCTTTTAAAATAAAAATATGTTCTAATTATATAGATCCTGCTTCTGGAATGCTATCTTTTTCTTCCCCAGTATGGTTAGTTTGTCAAAGTATCGAAAAACATTTAACAATTAGGCCTAATTTTGCAAATGATGTTTTCAATTTAAGGCGAAGAGATTACAATATGGGATTTAATATTGATAAAGAAACAGAAGATGAAAGAAAATATGAGTCGAGTATTAATAATAAAAAAAGGGCTGAATCATTGAAAATAAAGACTAGATTATCTACTAAATATGGTCGAATTAGAGAAAAGAGTAGATATAAAAGACAAAATAATTATATTATAACTTTTGACTCAATTGATAAAAATAATTCATTAAATAATATATATGGTTTATTCTATGTAGAGCAATGTGAAAATAACAACGAAATAAAGGATATTGATGATGATAATATTAAAAAGAAAATTCAAATGAAAGCTGATTTAAAATTATCCTCATATGTCCAATATCATAAAGTTCTAAGATTTCTTCATGCAACAACTCGTAAATATTTAGGATTTAAGGAAAGTGATTCAAAGTCAAAAGAAAATGAAAATTTAAAAAATATAGAAATTAAAAAAATAGATGTTTGTGACTTTAACAATGAGAAGACATCGGGTTCACTAATATTATTAGACGAACCTGATGAAAATTGTAATTGGATGTTTATGGAAAGTTATAAAATATTAAATGAAAAATCATATTTTGAAGCTAAAAGTTCTGGAGTGGAATTCAAAGTAAAGGATAAATTTATTGAAAATAAAAATAATAATTTACCAAATAATGAAAATGAAAATAAAAAAAATGGGAAAAAAAAATCAAATGAAAAAGAGGAAAAAGAAGAAAATATATATAAAATAAAAAACAAAGAAATTCTCAGAATATTCCATGTAAAAAGTCAAAAATTTTTATGTTTCGATGAAATAAATAATAAACTTAAAAAAAACACAAAAAATGTTAAACCAAGTACTAATAAATATAATAACAACGAAGAAAACCAAGAAGTGAAAAGTATTGTGGTGCAAAATTTATCATTAAGTAAAACTCCTTACGATTGTGATTTAATTCGTTTAGTACCATCAAATTCAGATCAATCCTGGGAAATAAGGTTAGTATTATATTTTAGTGATATATTATCCAACACTATTCAATTAGTAGTAAATGATTTTGAACAATTGTTTAAAACAAATGCCTTGTTTTTAAGGCATCAATCGAAAGATATTGGTAATAATAGTATCTATGAGAACAATAATAATTATTCAATGAATATTAATAATATAAATAGAAGTGGAGTTCCTGGGAAAGATAAACCCGAAGATAGATTAAAATCATTAAGAGATAATGTTTATTTACTTCGTCGATGTTTTAAAAGCTTGAGAGATTATTGTCTTAATAATTTCACAAGGAAATTTGATATATCTATGTCGCCAGGAAAGCCTATTTTTTATAGACAACAATTTCTTTATGATCAACGCTTTTTAGAGAAAACTTTTTTCTTTTTAGAAAAAGCCAAAGAAATATTGACTAAATTTAATGAACCTATTAAAATTCCTCAACAAAAAAATGTAAATGATGATATAAATATGAATATTAATAATCAAAAAGAAAATAGAAAAATGAAATTGTCAACTCTAAGTGCAAAAAAAAATTTGAATACAAAAGATAATGATTTATTATTAGACATATGGAAATATTTAAATGAGTCTATTAAATTTAGTTTTCAATTTATTTCTGCAATGTGTAAAGATCATCCCGAAAATAAAAGAAGAGTATATAAAGAAAATAGCGAAAAAAATATTTTTGTTCATTTTTTACTTGATTATGAAGATGCATCTAAATGTCTTTTGGATATTATTAAAGACAATGAAAAAATCATGAACTCTTTATCAAAAGGGAATAATAATTTTGTGAAAAATAATAAAAATAATTTAGAGGAAGATAATGATAATGTCATTGGTAAAGTTCTTAATTATTTAAATAAGAGTAATGAATATGATACAAAAAACTTATCAACTTTGTCTAAATTTGTAAAAACTGGAGATGTAGGAATCACTTCAAATCAACAATATATTTTCGAAGAAATATTTATTAATGGAAAAGATAGGTTCTTATTAAAAATAAAACCTTTATATGATGATATTCAATTTTTAGTAGTGTTTAAAAATGAAAATGATACGTATGTTCAAAAGTCTTTAATAGAATTTTCAGATAGCCAAATTCAATATGAACAAAAAATAATAAAATATTTAGCTGTTCAATTAAATTTATTTGCAGATTTATGTTACGGAAGAAATTATGTTTGTATTGAAAAAATAAGGGAATTATTTCCTTTAGATCATTTAATTTATCACATAAGTAAAATGGAAATTAATCAAGAAATATTAGAAGGACTGATTAATATATTAAATTTCACTTATATAGATATAGAGCCACATATAATAACAATATATCCATCAATGATAAAAGTGATAAATAATAATTTTCAAGTTGAGAGAGTAAATAAGGGAAAAGTTAGGAGTTATATTCCTTTAGATAAATTAAATTTAATTTTATGTTTATCGTTATTTATTCTAAATAATATTAAATACGGAAAAATTATCGTAAATTCTGCAAATATTAATATGATCTTAAATATTATTAAATTACGTCTTTATGAAAATGTCATATATACTCCTATGGATATAAGTGAAGTTGAAAATGAAGATTTAAATAGAAAATTGCATAATTTAAAGGATGAAGTTAAATATAATGTTATTCATGGAGAAGAAATTTTAATGAGTAAATCGAATTATAATTTGAAAAAAAGCGATGAAGAAAAAGGTGATAAAAATAAAGAAGATAATGATGAAGAAGCAATTGAAGATGAAAAGGAGGAAAATATTCAAGAACAAAATAATCTGAATAATAATGTAAAAAATGAAAAAAGGAAAAAAATTTTTGGAAACAAAAATTTAAATTCTTTTTATTATAAATTTGGATATAAATATATCGAATTTAATTTCGAAAATCCAACTGGTGAAGAATATTTATTATTTGTTTTAGATAGAATAAATGATTTCTTTTTGAATAGCTTAATTATAAATAATATTGATTATAATACTGAAAATAAAAATATTATGACACAAAATTTTAAAAATACGACTAATACTGATATTTTAACTCAGTCAAATATTAATTATTTAATAGAGAAGAAAGAAGATTTAAGCCAAATTTTCTCGAAAAATAAAGATAATAAAAATAATGAATATAAATCTATTTTGAAACAAATCGAAAAAGTTATTAATTATATTCTTGATATTAAAAAAGAAGATATGAGTATATATTTACTTGAAAATTTTTTCAGAGAAAACAAGAAAATTTTGCAATCCTTATTTATTCAAAATGGAAAAAATTTAAATTCATTAAATCAAGATCTTTTGACCAATTTAAAACACCAATTTTTCGAATCAGAACATATAAACGAAGTTTTGTTGGATGATGAATACTACTATTACCAATTATTCAATCATGTTAAAGGTTCTTATAATATTCCTAAAATATTCGCAATATTAAACAACAATGATGGTGTTCAAAATATTTTATTAGGTGGAAACAACAACGAAAAAGTGAATGATAATTTATTAGATAATTCCCTTTTTTCTGAGGATAAAACCAATCAAAAAAATTTTGTGGACTTAAGTGAAATGGAAAATATAAACAATGATAAAAATAAAGCAAATAAAGATCTAGTGAAATATAAAGATGAAGATTTTTTTTATTATAGAGTAAACAGACCAAATACTGAAATAAATTTAGATATATTTTATATGAACGCAGTAGTATTTAAAGATTTACAAGAATTAATTATAAGAATATTAGAAATGAACATTGATGATAAATTAACAAAAGTTTTGATAAGAATGTTCACGAGGTTAATGTCTCAAAGAAAAGAAATTTTTGATTGTTTGAAAAATGTACTTCTTTTATATAATAAAGAAGACTTGGATAAATATTACCAATGTAATTTATCCATTATTGAATTGGGTCTTCTTGGAGAAAAAACTGAGAAATGGATGACAAAGGATAGAGTTTTAGACAATATTAAAGGATATAGGGATTTGGAACAAATCAATGTAAATGAAATTAAACCGGAACAAAAAGACTTTTTCGCTGTTTATTTAACTTTGTACAAATTTATTTATATGTTAAAAGATAAATACACCGACGATTATTTAAGTATTAAAGAGGTTAAATTAATTCAAACTATATTTCATTCGTTCCAAATAGAAAATATTTTATCTTCCCTTTTAAGAGAAATTACTCAGGAATTCCCTGATGATAATACTGAAAAAATAGTGATGAAGCATGAAAATCATTATTATACTAATCAGGTTTCAGTTAATCATAATTCTATTAATAATGAAGTTATTAAAGAAGAATCATCAAAGATTAAAAATAAAGACAAAGAAAATGAAAAAGATTATAGGTTAAAATCTAAATTAGTGAATTATAAAGCTTCTTTAGAAAAATTAATTAAAGAAATATTTTGTTTATTTGAAGCTTTAGTTCATAAATCTACTCCAAATGAAAGTATTATTGAAGTCATTGATTTTACAATTGATTATAAATATTTCAAAGATTTGGGATTGAATAGATTAATTACTGAATTATCTTATAATGAAGAATATTTAAAAATGAAAACTCCCTTTCTGATAGATATATTAAAAGAGCAATTAATCCCTGAATATTTCACATTTATTAATAAGCAATATTTCTCTATAAAACAAATTATTGAATACAAAGAACAAAGAGAATATAAATTTATTTTGAAAAAAACAATTTTATCTTTAAAATTAATGAAGAACTTAGTTACAAGAATTTCAGAAACAAATTATTTAGATATTTTAAGAAGTAAATTCGTTGAATTATTAGACTATTTTGATACTATTAAAAAAGAATATAAACCTAATACAAAAATCCAAAATATCAAAAACAAAAAGAAAAATATCTTATATTTATACACATTGCAATTCAGTTACTATTTTTTAACAATAATATATAGGTTAGCAAAAAAAAGTCAAAGATTGAAAGAACATATTCGCAATTTAATAAATTTAAAAACTATCAAAAAATTATATGTTGAAATTCCCTTACCTTATACAAGCGAAGAAATCGAGGGAATAAAACAAGCCAAATTAGAAAAATCTACAAAATTAGTTCCTAAATTAAAATATTATTATAAATTAAAAGGAGTTGCAATTGAATTATATTATTTTCTTGGTCATCACTTTTTATTCCAAATGAAAGATATATCAAAAAACATAAGAGAAATTTACCAAATATTAAACACAGATATTCAATTTTTATCAAGTTTCCAACTTACTAAAAATAGTCCTAAAATTCAAGTATTGCAAACAAAAGACACAGCACTTTTCGCAAATATTGCCGAAGAACTTAATAAAAATAGAAATATTAATTTAATTGACGATGAAACTATAAAAGATGGATATGAATTAATTGCCGCTTCTTTCAGAAAATCAGTATATAAATATTTATTAAACAGTCTTTTCCCTGTTATATATAATTTAAAAAATAAATTCACGGGCACTTCGGAATATTTAAGATATAAAGGACAATTTTTCGAAAACGAACAAATTTGGAGAAGATTTTTAATATTCACTTTATATCAAGAAAAAGATATGGATATATTTAAAAAAGTTTTCAAAATTATGAGACAAAAATCTGATAAATTAGAAAAATTTTTTGCTAAATTTATAATTCCCGAACAAAAAAAAGTATCAAAAAGCGAGACAAATTTGAATTTTTACATAAGCAAATATATTCAATTTTTAGCAATGAATAATGGAATTATTTTAGAAAATAATTCAGACCTAAATGAAATATTATTCCATTTAATTATGGAATTTACTTCACATTTATTAAATGATATTGAGAACAATCAAGTAATTACAGATTCGATAAATAAAGAATCTATGGTTTTGGCAAAACATTTGAAATCAAAGATAAATTTCCATTCCATATTAAAGCGTTCTTCTAAAGAAAATGAAGTTAATATGGAAGACTTAGTCGAAAGTAGTCAATCCCAAGAAAAAGAAATGCATTTAGCAAATGTGTTTTTGAAATTCATTCAAGAAAATTATAAAAAAATTAATTATACAGAAGAAATAAATTCATTGATTAAACTTATGGGAAATATTATTGAAGTTCAACCTGAAATTTTACCCGAAGATATAAGTGGAATGGAATATGACTTTTTTTATAAGGATAAATTAAATGAATTAAAGGAGATTTTTTCTACTCATATTCAAAAATTATTTTTGAATAATGGTTCTATTGAAATCTTTTTAAAAATAGCTTGTGAAGGAAATAAAATTTTAGATGACAATACTTTTCCGATAATTATTCATTTTTTCAATAATTTACTGGATAGAGGAAATACAGATGTCCAAAAAAAGTTTATTCAATTATTTCAAACCTTGCCAAATAGTGACAATTTCTTCCTTCATATAAGAGACTTCATTAACAAAGATATTTTTGAAAATTTAAAAGATAAATCTAATATAAAGGAACCGAAAATAGACATGGAGAATTTAAACATCATTAAAGATATATTTAGATACTTGCAATTATTAGCCGAAAATCATAATACTATTTTACAAAATTTTTTAAGAGAACAAACTACGAATAGATTATCATATAATTTCGTTAACATTTTGGTCGAATATCTATCTATGTTATTAGGTAAGTTATCTAATATTTTTGAAAGAAGTCAAGAATTCACTGAATATTTTATTAATTTATATTATGAACGCTTTTTATCTTGTTTGGATACTATTATTGAATTTTTACAAGGGCCTTGTCTCAAAAACCAAGAATATTTAATAAGTACAAAAATTATAGAATCATTTGATAAAATACTTGGAGAAATAATTGTTTGTCCGTATATTCATATGGTCCCAACTGAGCAAAAAAATGAATTTGGTGGCAATAGAAGAGAAACTACAACTGTTGATTTGGGTACCACTTTCGGTCAAGAAAAATTTAAATCTGTTGGGTTAACTTCACTTATTAATGCAGAAGAAACTGATAATACTGATAATATTAATAAGAAAAATGATCCTCATAAAAAGCAAAAAAACCCTGCTGAAAATAAACTTTTTTCTAAATTAACAGACTATCAAAAATCGTTGTTCATATTTAAAATAAGTTTAGTGTTTTTATCTATTATAGAAGGAAGAAAAACAAAAGATGATGTTATCAAAAAAATTCTTAGAGATTTTGATTATAAATTAATTTTTACAAAAAGTTTAGAAATATTTATAAAATTAGAAAGAGAATGTAAATTTTTTTTATATATTGAAGAAAATTGTAGTGAATATTCTGAAGAACAATTACAAAATAAAATAGTATCAGAAGCAGGATTTAATCTATATTTTTTAATCCAAAATTTACTTTATTTCGAAAAGGAAGATACAGAATTCCAAAAATATGCTTCTTTTATGAAAAAAGATAATCGTTTAAGTAAAGAACAAATAGAATCATATGATAATTATCTCTTATTAAAAAAAGCAATGGAATTTTATACAAATAATTCAGTAAGTATTGAAATTTTGAAAGATGATACTGTTTTCAAAGTTTTTTGTCCAAAGCTTTCATTTTTTGATGGATTTGATGAAAATGTTAAAAAAAATTTTGAAGATAATGCTAAAAGAACTTCATTACAAACAAAGTTGATGAGTTTAATGAATGAAAAAGATAAAATATATCATAAAATAAAACAGTTGGATTCTTTGCAACAAAAGTTTAAAAACATTTTAATATTTAAGATCTTATTTGATTATCCAAATGAAGTTCAAAATGTTGGATTTGGTTTAATTATTATTATGAATATTTTAATTTTTATAGGATACAATACTGAAAAAGATGATGATAGAAAAGATATCATTTATCATGTAGAATTTTTGGGAATTAATCCTGAAACTTCTAATTTGATCTTATCGATTCTGGGAATTATTATTGCATTCTTTAGTTTTATTAAATTATTTGAATTCTTAACAAGGGAAGCCATTTTAATTTTTAAAACTTTATATACTGATCAATTAAAAGAAATATATGAAGAACGATTAGTTCAAATGAGTAATTTAGAAATTCATCGAATGAATTATTTTTTTAATACAAAAAGTTATAAAAAAATATTTATATATATCCATTTAATAATTGACATAAAAGTAATATATGCATTATTATACTTTGTCATTGCCATATTGGGTATAGCAAAGCATAAATTCTTCTTTGCATTCCATCTCATAGAATTTATTATAGGTCAACCAATATTGCAATACGTTTTCAGAGCTATAATAGATCCAATAGCGCAATTGGCTTATACTTTCATCTTTTTCTTTATTTTAATATATTTTTATTCCTTAATAATTTTTTATTATTTCCAAGAAATTATGCCAGAAAATTCCTGTGATAGTCCTCTTATATGCATGGTATTCATATATTCTAATACTTTTACTTCAGGTGGAAATCTGGGTACTTTTATTGATGAAGGCGGAAATGGTGAACATGAAAATGTTAACGGCGATATGGTCAGATATGCCTTGGATATTAGTTATACTATTATCATGGTTGGACTCACTTGGCAGATGGTTTCCGGATTAATTGTTGATACTTTTGAAAGTTTAAGAGGCTCAAGAGAAGATAAAGAAGATGATATGAAAAGTATATGCTTTATCTGCGGATTAGATAAAGAAAAAATAGAAAAATATTATCCTGGAAAAGAAGGATTTGAAAAACATTTGCAAGATCATAGCATTGCAAATTACTTTTTTTATACATTTTATTTAGAAGATAAAGAATCGAGTGAATATTCAGGGTTAGAATCGTATATTAAAGAACAAATTGATAATGAATCAATTTCTTGGTTCCCTAAAGAAAGATCACTTAAAATTGAAGAATGGGAAAGTAAACATAAGATTACTCATGATACATAAAATACAATTTATATTTAATTTTAATTAAATTAATATAGCTTAATTTTGAAATTTATATTTATTTTTTAATAAAATATAATAATTATAATTTTTGTTGTAGATAATAAAACCTTTGAAGCAAAGGAATATTTGAGTGAAAGACAAATTGAAAATTTTAAAAGAA
>JAJNAA010012090.1:0-10306 GCA_023807345.1 Entodinium bursa | reverse complement strand
TTTACTTGTAACCATCCCATTCCCATTTAAATAATTTTATATTTTTGTTTTAAATAAATTAAATATAATAATAATAATATTAATTTAACAATTAATAAATTAATAAATGATTATAAATAAAAAAAGAATAAAAATAATAATTATTTAATTTTAATAGATCATATTTAATAAGAAGAAATCTCAAAAAATAGATAGACTATATCTAAGTAAACACCTTAAATTAAACATAAGCTATTTAAACTGATAACGTTCTTCAATCAATTGATATTTTAAATCTTTTCATTCCATTAAAAATTATTTTTGAATGCAAAGTTAAAAGTAATTTTTCCATTTGAAATTTTGCTTATAAATAGGCATTTTAACTAGCAACCTATAAAAATATATAGAAAAAATTCTACTCTTGAAACCTAAAGCAGAAGCCTTTTTTAAAATAGTGTTGATTTTAAATTTATTTAGATAAATATTTTAAGAAATATAAATATTAAAAAAGGTTGAAAGAAAAATAATTTGGAAATGTTTTCTATTAATTTACTGTTTAACTTTTAAATTACTTTGAATTATTAATTTCAAATTTATAATTCAATAAATTTTTTAATGATAATTAAACAAATTTTTTATTTAATTTTTAATCCATATTTTGGAGAAATAGCGTTAGCTATATTTTGAAAAGCATTATTAATTTCTTCTGGAGCTTGTGCTTCAAATAATTTTTTGGTTCCTCCTAATTGTGCAATTTGAAACATATGTGCCATTCCTTGATTTCTATTTGGATAAAAAGTGATAGGTCTATAAATAGGATCTGAGTGACTTAATAATATTGTATAAATAGATAATTTGCTATTATCTTTTTTTTCATTAGTTTTCATTATCTAAAACAATACAAATGGTTATTAAAAATATTATAAAATTAAAAAGTATATAAACTTACTCTTTTTACTATTTCTATTGTTTGTTCCATTTTTTGGTCTTCTCCATCAGAAAAAAGAATAATTACTGGTTTATATTTTTTCCTATCCATTTCATTTAATATTTTCTCAGCCTCTAAAAATCCTAAATAAAATTCTGTTTGTCCTTGACATTTTTCTATTTTAGCCATACATTCATTAATAAAATTGAAATCTTCGCCAAAATTAATATTTATATTAGAAAAGACAATTTTAGCTTCATTACTAAAAGTTATCAAAGAAAAGACATCCTCTAAATTATTATCATCAATTCTTTTATTAATATAATTATTCATATTTTCAATCAATTTTCCCATTCTATTATTAAAATTTTTATTTGAATAAAGACTCGGTATTATAGGCACTATATCACCTCTTTCCATTGATCCGGATTTATCAATAATGAAAATTGTATGACAAGGAATAGGATGGTTACAAGTAAATTTATGGCCTTCCTGAGAAATCCAAAATTTATCATTATTATTTGAATTTAATAAGGGCTCATGCCAAAGATCTTGTTCACAATATTGTTTTTTTTTATCTCCTTTACATAATGGGCATAACGCTGGACATTTATTAAATAAATCTTTTTGAACTTTATCAAATATTTCATCAAATTCAAATTCTAAATAAATTTTCCAAAAAAATTCACATTTACATCCATATAAATTACTATTAAGTGATTTAACAAACTTATTATTTATATAAATTTTGTAGCCTTTAACTTTTTCAAGCTTTGATTTTTCTAATATATGCATATGCCCTCTTTCTTGTTGCTTACACCATTTTATACATGTGTACATTTCAGCAGAGTCTTGGTTTTGAAAATGATATTCTTTTTCATGAAAATTCAACTTAAGGTCGCTTTCTTCAGTAAAAATAATTGCATTAATAATATGACCATGCTTAGTTTGATGTTTACCTTTATGCCCCTTTTTTAATTCACACATCCATTTGCATTGCTTACATCTATAACCACATTTATGTTGTTGTAATTGACATTTATGCTTGCATATATCTTTATGATCTAATTTTAGCCGAGGAATTGATAGAATACATTGGTGCTTTTTAGGGTTTTGCTCTTCTTCTTCCTCATATTCAATTTTTTCTCCACATTTTATTGTAACCACTCTCTTTTTTGATACTCTCTCAGTAACTATTTCACAAATTCCTTCATCTTCACAAAGCTCTTTGCATTTATGTTCTCTTTGACAAAAGCATTTTCCTTTATGTCCATATTCTAATACACAATCAAAATCATCATTAAATGAACATTTTTTTGCACAAAAATGCTTTTTTGAGCATAAATGATTAATATTGGTACCTTTTAATCGTCCATGATTATAAAAAAGAGAGCATTTCAATTTACAACCTCTTGATACCTTTGCTAAATCACATATCTTATTACATTTATGTTCTTCTTCTTTTAAACAATTATGTTCACCTTCATGACCTGTAATTTTATTGCAAAATATCTTTTCTTTATTATGGCATTCTTGTGAAAGATAACAATATCCATTGCAAATATGTTTTGAACTTGAATTACATAAATGAGGCCCATCATGTTCTGGAATTTTAGAACAATATTCGTTACATCCAATCCTAGTTTTTTCAAAGAAATGACATTTTTCTTTACATCTGTGTTGATTTAAACCATTTTTGCAAAGATGTTCTTCTGTATGACCTACATTTTTACTACACTTTTCATCGCATCCATAAGAGCAATCTTTATACTTACAATATTTATTACAAATATGTCTTTCAGAATCACAGATATGGTTCCCTTCATGTCCTGCAACTCTTACACATTTGAAATGACACCCTATTCTAGATTCATTTTTTAAATAACAATCTCCATTGCACATATGATTTTCTTTTTTATTATAACATATATGAGGGCCTTGATGGCCAACGCTTAATGAACAATCAATATAACAATTATATGATATTGTTTTTTCTTTTAGGCAACATTTTTCTTTACATAAGTGTTTTTCTTTTTCTTCTGAACAAAAGCAATCTCCTTTATGATTATACTCCAAGCTGCATATTTTTTTACAACCACTTCTACATTTATCAAATAAACAACATTCTTTTTTACATAAGTGGACATTTGTTTCCTTTGAGCATATGCATTTTTCTCCAGTATTTTTTTCGTGATTTGCTGGCAAGCAACAAAAAGTTTTGCATCCTCTAACATCTTTATTTTTATTATATTGACATTCAAATTTACATATATGTTGATTAGGTTCTTTGCTACAAAAACAAGGAGGTTCATGCTCTATACTTTTATTGCAAAAAATTTCGCAACTTCCTGGAGTACTTACACTTTCTAATGAACAATTCTTGGCACATTTATGCTTTTCTTTTTCATTACTACAAAAATGATTTTCACCTTTGTGTCCAACAGGAAATTTACACTTTCCAAGGCATCCTGATGAAGTGATTTTTTTATAGTTACAATCTTCATTACACAGATGTTCTTTTTCTTCACATAAATGAGGGCCTTCATGATCTAAATCTTTCACACATATTTTTTTGCAATTCCAGGAAATATTTTCATATTGACATTCATTTTTACCACATTTACATTCTCCGCAAAAACATTTTTTATTATGATTTACTTCTAATTTGCAAATTTTTCCGCATTGTTTTTTACTACATTTTTTATTGCATTTATGTTTTTCTGGAGGAAAGATACAAATGCATTCTTCTTTATGGCCATATGGTAGTTTGCATTTCCCATCACAAGTATCTTTGAGAGATAATTCAAACAGAGAGCATTCACGGTTGCACTTATGAGGTTCTCCACAATCACAATGATCATCATGTTCAAAAGGTAAATTACAGTCCTTCAGACAATTATTGATTAAACATTTTTTTTTGCACAAATGTTTTGCACCACAAGTACATTTTTCTTTATGATCAATTTCCAAAATACATTTATTATTTTGAGAATTACAGCCCCTTGCAATTGTTGCAAAGGAGCAATTCCTAATACAATAATGTTTAGCCCCACAGTTGTGGTCTTGTTCTTCTTTTTTTTTATTTTTTTTTCTATGACCAAAATATAAGTCACATTTTTCTTTACATCCTTTAGATTTTCCTTTATATTTGCACTCTCCATTACATTTATGCATTTCTAATATCTCACAAATATGATTACCTTCATGACCATATATTTTACAGCATTCCTCATGACAATTGCTTGATTTTTTCTTTAAGTAACATTTTTCAATACAATAATGTACAATTCCTTCTTGGCATATACATTCTTCATGAGGAAGTGGTAGACCACATATTCCTCCATTTTTACATCCTTTGCTTTTGTTTTTGAAACTACATTCTTTTATGCATAAATGTTCTTTGCTTTCGCATAAATGTGGAAGTTTATGATTTAAATCCAAATGGCATTTTTTCAAGCAACCTTTTGAATTATTTTTATAACAACAATCTTCCCCACATATATGTCTCGACGACTTACAGAAACAGTTTTCTTCTTTATGGTTAAATCCTAATTGACATTCTTTAGTACATCCTAGTAAATTTTTGTATTGACATTGAACTTTTTTTTCACATTTATGAAAAATAGAGCACGAATGCAAAATTGTTTTGGGAAGATCATCTCTCTGAGGATGCCCAGCTGGCATAGTGCAAATATGTTCACAATTTTCATTTTTACATTCCGTAATTTCACATATTTGGCATTTTTCATGACATTTATGATCAAATTCACAATTATGAGCTTCAGAATGACCCAATAAATGGGAACAAATCAAATAGCAATTAAAATCGCATTTTTCTTCGCATAATTTCCATCTATCATCTATATCATCATTTATTTCTGTCAATAAATTAATACTCTCATCGGTGAAAGAAGAAGTTAAATTTTCTAACCATTTTTTTATATTATCTTTCCTTCTTTTTATTATTTCAGATATAAATTTTTTAAAATTAATATTCGTTTCCGGATTAGATAAACCCAAATTTTGGCAAATTTTTTTCCATAAAGAAAATAACATTTCTCTTAAATCTTCCATTTTAAATTTATCTTTATAATCAGATGGAATTAATAATAATAAACCTTTTTCTTTTATTCCTTTTATATTAATTTTATAAGAATTTGATTTATCTTTTAAATTTTCTAATAATTCATTTTTAACAATATCAATATTAATAATCATATTTTTATATTCTATTTTTTCAATAGTTCCTGGTTTTAAATTAGGTGAGGTAATATCAATATTAAGAGTCTCATTAATAATTAATTTAGTATTTGAAATATATGATGTTCTTAATTCACCTAAATTCACATTTAAATATTCTTCTAATTTTTCAATATCATTAAATTCTTTTATTTCTAATCTATCAGAATATATTCCAAAAATTTCAAATGATTTTATTTTATTATTGTCTAAATATTTTTTTAAATTCTCTATAGCTACATTTTCTAAAGCATTATAGTCGTGTATATCAACAGTTGCCAATATTCCTTTCAGATATAGCATGAATTCTTTTCCTGTTTCATAATTAGGATAACCTTTGTTCATAAGAACTTCCTCAATTAATAATGGAATAACTGACTCTCTCAAAGTATCATAAAAATTTCTTGAATTAAAAAGTTGTGTTGGGGCGTTAAAGTATTTAGAAAAAATACCCAATATTCTATTTTTGTTTACATTTACTTTATTCATATTTTTTTTATCCCATTCATCCATTGTTTGCCTCATTCTTCCGTCAAATTCATTAATAATTCCTTCTTCATCGGTTACATCTTTTTGACAAAATATTAAATTACCACCAAAATAATGTTTATTCTCAGTATTATTTATATTCCTACTTCCTTCAGACCAATCCATGAGTCTTGATTGAATAAACCTATCAAAAGTATTACCCGTCCTTAAAATTAAAGAATTTGATATTGCCGCTCCTACCATTGCCAAATCCATATCTTGTTCTAGACTTCTTTCAAAAGTACCTAATCCTTCAAAATCTAAACTCACACATATAAATCCATGATTATAGGGTGAAATCTCACATATATGTTTGGATTTATTCTTAGTATTTTTTTCACAGTTACATGTATTCTTATCGCAATGTTTTTCACATTTTTTTCCTAAATGAAATTCACATTCCTTATCATGGCTAGCATGGCCATGAGGTAAAGCACATTTTATTTTACATTGTTTATAAGGTTTAACATTAGCTTCTCCAGAAAATAAACAACAATTACCATCACAACGGCATTCTTTACATATACATATAACATCATTTGAATTATGTTTATATAAATCACAATTTTTCAAGTAGCAACATTTACATTTTTTTAAACATTTTTCTTTTGATTCTTTTCCTTTAAATATAGATATTGCCATCCAAATACCTTCTGTACACCTCATACCACTTACATTAAAAAAAGATTCAAGTAATTCATTTGATAATGTACTTTTTCCAATAGATTGAGAGCCCATAAAAGCAGATACAATAACAGGCAAATCATAAAATTTCAAAATTGGACATATCATTCCGAAATTAATAAATTCTGCTAGCTCATTTATTGTAATTCTAATTTCATCAATTTCAATATTATTATCTTTGTTTTTTTTATTTTCTAAACATTTCATATATAATTCATCTTTTTTTATTTCTTTTCCATTTGACATTGCTTTAAAGAAATAATTTTTTATTTTCGCAATTTGTAAAGGAATAACTTCTATAAACCTAATTATTAAATCATCCAAATTAGTATCATTTGTTTTTTCAATTAATGATCGTTTATAAATTCCTTTAAATGTATAATTTAAATCATTATTAAAATCAAGATTTCTTTCCTTTTTACACATATTTTTTAAGTCTTGTAAATAATTTCCGAATTTTTCAGCTCTATCTTCTTTTAAATTTCTAGAAAAAATATAAATATTTTTGGATTTAATTTTATCAGAATATTTAAATTGCAAAGCCCCTATTAAAGGATATTTTATGAAAGAATGATAAAAATAATTTAAAATACAATTTCCTTCAGTTAAATTTAACCCTTTTTTCATTTTTGAGGATGATGGAGCTATATTATTTGATAATGAAGTTGATATACTTTTTAATTTTATATTAAATTTATCTTTTTCCATATAACAAAAATAAAGTATTGGAACTTCTTTTATATCGCATATAGAAAATTTTCCTTCTTTGTTTGTTAAATTTAATTTTTTATCCCCTTCTTTTGGCTTTTTAACAAACATTTTATCTTTTATTTCAAAAACAAGATAATCCCAAACTTTATTTTTTTCGTCATAAAAAAATATTAACAAAAATTTTCCATATAATAAGAACTGGAATAGGTCAAAATTATAATCTTTGATCTCTTCTAATTTATCTAATTTTATATTATTAATATATTCGAAATTTTCAATGCTTATTAAAGAAATTAAATTTTTTTCAAAAAGTAAAGCATATTTTGGATAATATCCTATATAATAAGGAATAATTTGAATTTTAATAATATTTTTAATGAAATCAAAATATTTTCCTTTATTATCTATATTTGCATTCTCTTCATCTAAATAATATATGTTAATATATTCACCTTCCTTTTCTTTTTGTGATATAATTAAAATATTATTATAATAATCATAACATCCACTAAAAATAATTTTTTTACTTCTTTTTAATTTTATCTCATAATTATCTTTATGCTTTTTTATTAATATTCCTTTGTCTTTTTCTATCTGAAAATAATTTTCAAATTCATCATAATCCCATATTTTATCTTCTTCGTTATTCTTCAATATATATTTATTTTCGTTGTTATAATTATTTTCCTTTTTATAATTATATATATTATACAATTTATATATTTCTTTTGCAGATTCTTTTTTAAACACTTTATATGTGTAATAATATTTTTTTTCCCTTTTATCATAAACAGCTTTTTCAAACTTTATCCAAGCATTTATTTTTTTATAATTAGATTCATGAAATTCTTCTATCTTTTCTAATATATTTGTTTTCCAATTATTATAAGAATTAATTATGTCCGAATCTTCATTTAATATTTTTTGTTCATTTTCTTCTACATATTTTCCTATATCATCTCGAAATGACTCTAAATTTTTAATATTATTTTGAAAAAATTTTTTAATAAAACTGGATTCATTTAAATGTGTAATAAATTTTTCAATTTTATTATTTAGAAAATAGCACTTATCTACAATTATTTTCTCATAAAACAGACATATTAATTCTTTGATATTTTCCTTTGTTGATTTATTTGTTAAATTTCTTTTAAGAGCTTCTTTTAATTTGATATCATCTTTTGCACATTTATCGTGAGCAATAATAAAAGATTTTTCTTTGCTGTAAAAAGCGAATAATGTATCATTAAGTTCTTTTTTACAAATTTCACAACAAATTTTCGATATACAACTTATCATTTTATTTATATAATTTTTTAAATTGTTGACTTGCTCATTTATCATTTTTGACTTTTGGTTATATAATTGTACTATTTCAAAATATTTTTCTTCTTGGATCAAATTTTTTAAACAATTAAATTGCTTCAAAAAATAATATAAATCTCGACCAGTCAGTTCAAAATTTTTATTTATAATAACATTTTGAATATTAAAATTTATTTTATCAAGAGGATGTTTATCAAAATTTTCTTTGTGAATTATTTCTTCTGTTGAAATATAAATAAATATCGATGAGTTATTTAATTTAAAATCTTTTATTTTTTCATTTTTATTAGATTCAAACTTTATTTTTAAGTCCTCACTTAAAAGGAAATAATCGTTAGAATTTTTTTGAGTATTGCCTTTTCCTTCTCTAACTTCATAAATACCTTTAGATTTTATTTTGTTTGTTATTTGAAACTCTTCATCTTGCTTTTCCGAAAGGCAAATTATATTATTATCCGATAAAGAAAATCCCATCCTTACCAAACTTAATAATAAATCTTTTTTTGGTTCTTCCAATCTTCGATAAAGATATTTCATCTTTCCAGGCCAAATAAGGACATAGGCAAAGGTTTTCTTCTCATTTATTATAAGATAGATTCCTCCTAAATCTTCCTCTATACTTTTAAAACACTCCAAAATTTTTTTCATTTTTTTCTTTTCAAAAAATTCAAATAATCCATCTATTGACCCCCATAAAGTAGATACTTTTAATTTTATAGAATTTGCTTCATCAAATCCGATATCTGAGCAATTTTCTTTATTATAAATATTAAAAAAATTACATAAATCAATAAATCCTTCTGTGTTATTAAAAGGACATTTATTATATTCATCCTCTGATGTTAAATATTCTTCGATATCTACCAATTGAAAGTAGTTAAAATTTTCTTCAATTTCTTCCTCCTCTTTCTCTTCTTGTTTTTCTTTCTCTTCTTTCTCTTCTTTCTCTTCTTTCTCTTCTTTCACTTCTTTCTCTTCTTTCTTTTCTTCTTTCTTTTCTTTCTCTTCTTTCTTTTCTTCTTTCTCTTCTTTCTCTTCTTTCTCTTCTTTCTCTTCTTTCTCTTCTTTCTCTTCTTTCTCTTCTTTCTCTTCTTTCTTTTCTTCTTTCTTTTCTTCTTCAAATTCTAAATTTCTTTTATTGATATAATCTATAATATTTTTTTGAATTTCTTCATCTAAATCAAAG
Source organism: Entodinium bursa (assembly GCA_023807345.1). Lineage (NCBI taxonomy): Eukaryota > Ciliophora > Litostomatea > Entodiniomorphida > Ophryoscolecidae > Entodinium > Entodinium bursa. The sequence goes on along the minus strand of JAJNAA010012090.1, from coordinate 725 downwards.
TCGTCTAAATCTTCTAATTCTTTCATTTCCAAAAATTTTTTACCGTCTATCTTGAATTTTTGAAATTTTTTTAAAACTTCATCAGATAAATTAAATTCTTTCAATAAAAAATAACATACCTCTTCCACTGTAGAGATTTTCGATATATTATTACAAATTATTTCCTTAGGCTTTATTTTTGGCTTAATTGTTGGTATATAGGCTAAAATTTTTCTTCTCTCTCCTAATTTCAAACCTATAGTAATTAAATCCTCTTCATTTAATTTTATGAATTTTTCTCCATTAATATCCATAAATTTTGTTAAAATATTTTCTTCTACTAAAATTTCACTTTTAACAAAATTAATAACTTCTCTTTCATTGGAATCTGAATATATTTTTTCATTAAATTCTAAAATATTCGGGGATAAAAATTTTATTTTATTAAGATTTTCTTTTAAATAATCTTTTGTATTTTTCATTTTAAATTTATCAAAATCTTTATCTGTCAAGAAAAAAATTTCATTTCCTTTTATTCTTTCCTCCTTAAATTTAGCAATAGGCTTTTTGATATCTAAATTAAAAAGGAATTCACCAATATCATCTACACTTGAATTTTTATCAATAAACTTCATTAAATTATATTATATATTTTTTTTTATATATTTATAAATTATATGAAATAGATAAAAATTAGAAATCTTTTAAAAATCAATGGGGATTGGGGATTGGGGATTGGGGATTGG
>JAJNAA010012089.1:0-10347 GCA_023807345.1 Entodinium bursa | reverse complement strand
CCCCAATCCCCAATCCCCAATCCCCCAATCCCCAATCCCCAATCCCCATCCCCAATGTTTAATAGTTAAATATATTTAATGATTTTAAATTATTTAAATTGGAAAATAAGAATAAAAAAAATTAAAACTTTTATATTTTTAAGATATAAAAACATAATAAATATTATTTTGGCAATATTTGATATGTACTACTTTTTTTCATTATTTTTTTTTCAACGTTGTAATTATATTTATTATCATTAATTTTATTTTTACTTCTTTGATTCATATTATTTTTATTAGTTTGAATTCTCACAAAAGTTTTATTATTAGAAGCATTATTTTGCTTAATTATTTTTTTATTATCTATACTATTTTTAACTTTGTTTTTATCCAACAAAATAATATTACTAGAATAATTTCCAATATTAATATTATTATAATTATTTTTATTTGTTTTATTTCTATCAAAATTATTCAAATAAATTGTAGTTTTTTTAATTTCTTTTATATTCGAATTATTCGAAGAGACTAATAAATTAACATGATTTGGTTTTTTATTTAAATAACTTTTTTTTAAGTTAGAATAATTTGAATTCCCAGAAAGAAAAGAATTTAAAGAATTAAAATCCAATGAATTTTGTTTATTTCTAGATAATAATATTTTTTTACTATTAGGTATATTTTTATTCATTTTATTTCCACTTTTTTTATCTTTATTTTTTGATACTTTAATATTTTTCCTGATTAATATAGATGATTTATTGCCATTAATAGCAAATATATCATTATTATTTATATTAATTTGATTATTTATGTTTATATTAACATTATGAATATGCTTCATTGGAGAATATTGGGGCATTTCTTCTTTAAAATATGATTTATTATTTATATTTTGATTATGGTTATTCTCCATAAAAAAAGAAGATAAATTTTTTTTAGAAGCTTCAACATCTCTATTTATAGGTGTATTTATATTGTTATTGGTAATATTATTTGAATTTGTATTATTGATTATGTTTGTATAATTTAATCCTTTTGTATTTGAAGATTCGCAACTGATTTTTTGATTAAAATTAGAATTTATTGAATTTAATTTTGTAGTTTTATAACTAATAATTTTATTTTTACCTTTACCATTTTTATTTTGCCTTGGAATATTATTATTAAAATTTTGTATATTACTTTTAAATATTTTTTTATTTTTATTATTTATAATATTAATATTATTTAATTCATTGTTAGAATTAAATAATATAATATCATTAGTGTTGTGATTATTTTTTAGATTTTTCAGAGAATTTGATTTTTTATTAAGATCTAATTGCATATGATGCAATTCATATTCTGATGCTGATATTTTTAATTTGTTATTATTATATTTCAAATTTTTATTATTTGTAAAAATATTTATTTTGTTTGTTGTATTGAATTTATTTTTTTTGATCAATTTTGTGCATATTTTATTTATCTTATTATTCTTATTATAATTATCATTATTATTTTTATTATTATAATTAATATTTGTATTATTATTTATATTTATATTTTCAAAAGAAATTAAATTCATCTTTTTATTATTATTAATATTTTTTTTCCTTTTATTATCAGAATTTTTTTTAATACTTTTTCTATTTATAATTTTAGGCCTTAGCATTTTTATTTGATTTAATATTACTTCAACATTTTGTGTTTTTAATAAATTTATATTTATTCTATTATTTTTATTTTTATTTCTCATTTCATTTTTGGTCTTATTAATATAATCATAAGTTTTTTGTCTTGAATTATGTTTTGAAAGAAAAGATGAATTTTTATAACTTGATTGCAAATTTGAATTAATTCTTTTTTTGTTGTTATTATAATTATTGCTTGCGCTATTATAATTAATTGAACTTGAATGATGATTATGACTATAATTATAATTAGTATTTCGACTTCTGGTCATATTTTGATAAGTTTGAATTTTGGATAAATTATTAGTCAAAGGATTTTTTAATTTTTCTTGATTTGAAATACTACATTTAATTATATTATTATTTTGAAGATTTTTATTCTTATTTTTTAATTCATTAAAATCTTCACTTAATTTTGTTTCCTTTTTTTCTTTGGAAACTGTTTTTCTGTGATATAACCCATAATAATTTTGGATTTTATTATTATTAATTCTATTATTAAAATTCCTAGAATTATTATTATTTATTTCTATTTTTTTATCATTCTCTGATATATCCTCATTTTTCTTTTTATTTCTTGAAATATATTTTTTATGATTATTATTATTATTTATCATTTCCTTTTCTGAAAAATTCTTTTTAAAGTTGTTATTATGAGTATTAATATTATTTTTTTTATAAGGTTGAGCTTCGTTTTTTAGTCTTTTATTGTTGTCTAAATTTTTTATGTTTTTAATCATATTTATGATATTTTGAGAATGATTAACAGCTATGTTTTTATTTTTATTATAATCATTAATATTAATATCACTATTAATTTTCTTTTTTTCTTTAAAATTTGAATTTCTATTACTATTACTTCGTGCTTTATTTATTTTTATCATTTCTATTTTTTTTATATAAATTTGCTTTTTATTTTTATTATTTGTGTTTCCTATTGATGAAATTTGAGACTCTTTTTCACTATTTTTAATATTAAATTTTTCCTTTTTATTGTTCAAATTAATAATATTTATTTCTTTTTGTTTATCCTTATTTATATCTAATTTTTTATTCGAGTTATTTATACTATTTAAATTTGATTCTTTTTTGTCTTTATCTTTATTTTTCCCTATTTCATTATATTTTATTTTATTAAATTTGTATTTATTTGTATAATAATAACGATTATTTTTAATATTATGTATATTTTCTTTTTCTATATTTTCCGGAATTATATCGATTTTTTCCTTTTTTTTAATTTCAGAAATTTCTTCGTCTTTACTATTAATTTCTTTATTAATTATTTTATTTTTTTTCATATTTTTAATAATATTTCTTAAACTACTTTGATTGTCAAAGCTGGTAAGTAATCCACTTTCATCATTTTTTAATTTAGTTTCACTCTCAGGTAAAGCCATTGATGAATTAATGGGGGAATATTGTTCTATATATTTTTTAATAGTTTCATTGAATATTGTTTTTTCTATCCAAGATTTTCCTACTTCATAATCCTCCTCTTCTTCAGAATCTTCAATAATTCCTTCATCTTCATTTGATTCTTTGTTTTTTTCTCTGAAATTTTTATTGTAAAAAAGCTCTGCCTTTTTTTCTCTATTTCTTTGGATTAAATTATTATATTTAAAACTGGAAAAACAAGGCTGACAAAAGAAGGTTAAATAATTTTTATAAAATATTGAAAATTGAGGTAAACGTTCAGATGCTTCTTTTGATGTATAAAAACGCTTGAAAAATTCATCAACATAATCAAATATCATATAATCTTTAAAAACTGAAACTAAATGAGTATTTTTATTGAATAGTAATGTATACATTATTAAATCGTTGTAAATTTTACGAGAATTGTACTTTATTTTATATTTGATATTAAATTTAGACATTATCTTTTTTTCAATAACATATAAGTTTATTGTCTTATTACTTTTATTTGATGATATTTCTATCAGATTATTGAAATTAGAATTTGAAGGAAAATTAAGAATATTATTTTTGATGTAGTTATTTATATCGACTAAAGAACCTTCGTTTTCTATTTCATTTTTTAAATTTGAATTTTCATTCATAATTTTTTTGAAATTAAATTATTTTATTAAGTCATTTTAAAAATATATATATTTTATCATTTTACATTGCTAAAAAAAATTTTTTTAAAAATAAAAATTATTAATGGGAATTAAGGAATCATTTCCTATAATTCGAGGAAAATCTGTGAAGTTTAATCTACCAAATGAAGAAAAATATTTTGAACGTTCAAGAAGATTAATAAAAATGTATTGTGCTAAAAATGATATTAGTGATTATAATTTAATAAAAAGCTTGGAAGTAAAAACTTTTATTGGAGGAAAATTAGAACCAAAAAAAGATGAAATAAAAGATATGAATTGGATAGAATATATAAATATCCATTTAACTAATTTATATCATAAATATCAAGTACCTTGGATAACACAATTCTTACATTTTATAAATAATAAAAATATACATATATCCGAAAATAAATATTGTTCTAATATTTTTTATTGCGAATATCAATTATTTACAATGCCTAAAAAGCTAATTTCCGAAAATGATAAATTTTCAAAGGAAATAGAAATTCATAATAAATTAATAGGTCATGAAAATGAAACAGAATTACATGAATATTCTTCCTCTGAAAGAAAAAGCAATAATGATTATTTAGAAATAGAAGTCGTGGATAATTTTGGAGGTTCATATATAAAATTCTCTCAGGATAATATCCCTCTTCAATATGAAGAAAACAGAAAAAAAGTAAAATATTATATAAAGAAAATTAAGGAAGATTTATATAATAATGAAGATCATCCTTTTCATTTAGCAATAAAAAATTTTAATGAAGAATTCGGGAAATATATAATTCAAAAAATAAAGGATAACGAAGTTAAATTAAAAAAAGAAATATTTGATCAAAAAAAGTATGAATTTATTATGAAAAATTTCGAAGAAGAAATTAATTTTTGTTTAAAAGAAGTTATTTCAAGAATGTATTCAGCCTTGAAATTATTTTATTCAACGACCATAGATTTTATGTCTTTACAAGAAGAGAAAGATGATTTGTTTAATTTAGTAATTTCTACTTTTTTTAGAATCGGCGATTTATATGAAAATATCAGTGAATTATATAATAAATGCTTTCAAAATGAATTAAGAACTTTTCAGGAAAGATTAATAAAATTAAAAAATATAAACCCCAAACAATTAGGAATACAAATTAAATTTTGTTTAAACGATGATACTTTATATTTGCAAAAAGAATTAAAAGAAAAAAATAAAAATGAAAATAATGATGATAAATTAGAAAAAATAAATGAAGAAGATGAAAACGAAACAGTTCCGAAAACTTTGAAAATAGAAACAATATTAAATGAAAAAACTGAAGAATATGATAATAAAGAAGAAATTAGAAACGACAAAGAAGATCAAAATATTTTTGGTGATTTAAATATAAATAATATGAATTTAATTAAGGACAAATATAATATAACAGAAAATGATTTTAATGCAATAATCTATAAAAATTCCTTTATAAATAATCCAATAAGATCAAAAACACGTCGAACAGTATTATCTAATGAAGAAAATAATATTTTAGAAAATATTCCCAATATCGATAGTTTTAATAATGATTATTGGAATAATTACGATCCAAGTGAGCCTATTCGTAATACTATAAATAATTTCAACAACAAAAAATATTTTTTTCCAAATTTGAACAAACAATTAAAAAACAATTTGGAAAATCCAATTTATGTCAATAATAAAATATCCTCTAAAACACCTTATTTTACAGCTATTAATTTATTAAAAAGCATAAATAAATATAAGACTCCATTTGAAAAAATTATTTTACTTGCTGCTATCAGTGATCTAATCATGGAAAGTGCAACAAATTTTTGGAAAGGAATGGAATCTTATATAAAAAAAGATTTTTTATTCATAGATTCTGATGAAATTTTAAAAATTTTTTTATTTATATTAATCCAGGCACAAATGCCTGAAATTATTTTAGAATGCAAAATAATAGATAATTTCACAAGTGATTTAACCAAAACCTTTAACTTAACATATAATTATACTTTGCTTGAGGCCTCAATTGATTATATAAATGGAAAGAACGATATAAATGAATTGAATACAAATGGAGATATACTAATTGATGCTAGTAAAGAAATTATTGGAAGAACATCCCAAAGATTAAGCAGAATTAGTTTGGGAATGATGAAAGGACAAATTTGATGTTTTTATCGTGAAATTAAGTTTAAAGAATCAAGATAATATTAAATATGATGAAATAAAATTATTAACAAATAATTAATAAAAAGTATATATACAATAAAAAGTTTTATATTAAATAATATTTGAAATTTCAAATATTTTTATTATTTATTTTTTATTATAAAATAATGGATTTCTTTTCAGGTTATAATTGATATAATAAAATATTTTTTAAAGTGAGATTTTAAAAAGTTAAATGTGCTTTAAAATAGTAATAATCAATATTTTTTATTTTATTTTATGCAATTTTATATTTTTTTCTTTAACTTTCATCATCAGAGAATTCAATTTTTTCAAAAAGTTTTAAAATAATCCAATAGTATTGAAAAATTTTGATGATTCATCGAATATTAATAAATAAATTGAAAGAAAATATTTCTTATGAACCAGAAGAAATTATAAATAATCTTAAAAAATTAAATTTTTCTAATTTATCAGTTTTAAGCGAAATAAATCAAGAAAAAAATGAAATTTTAGAACAAATAATAATAAATCTTTTAGAAAATAAATTCTTGATGTATTTTAATAGGATAAAATATTTAGATGATAAATCAAAAGAAAAATTATTTCCAAAGTATTTTCAAAATCCAAAACGAGAAAATAAAGTTATATTAGATTTATCTATGCAATTATATAAACAAGCAATTAATTTTTTAGATAAAATTTCATCAACAAACAATGAAGAAAACATTTATGGGAGATTATATTCGATTACATATATAAAATTATATTCATTTAAAGTTATTGGATTTACGAAAAATGATTTAAGTGAAATTGATGAATATAAAGAATTTTTTCAAATTATTAATAATATAAAAAATAAAAATTTTAAAAAGGTTATTTTGATATATATTTTAAAGCTTTATTATTATTATTTAGATAATAATATTGAATTATTAAAATATTTATCTAATAATATATTAGATAGAATGTTTGATGATGATTTTTCTATTTTATTTAAAAATGAGGATATAACTATGAATAATTATTATTTATTTTCTATAGAGAAAGATAAATATGAAAAATATTTACAAAATTTAAAACAATTTGAAAATATTAAAAGAGATAAATTTTCAGGAGATGAAAGAGCAAAACAATTTATTATAAATTTATTAAAGAGTAAAGATATTGATACATTATTAATTATATCCACAAATAAAATTTTTTTTTATCTTTATCCAAATTACGATGAAATAAAAATTGAAGAATATAAAAATTTTTTTTTGACTATAGAATCCATAATACACGATTATTTTCATAATAATTATGAATTACTAAAATTATTGAACTTGTTTTATAATAGTGAAATATTTTTCAAAAATATATTTCCTCACATTAAAAATAATAAACTATTAGAAATATTATTATATGGATTCCGATATTGTGTGCAATCCATTTATTCTGAAAACAACATTTTATCAGAGAAAACAGACTATAATATTGAGATAAAGGACAAATTTTTTTATAAATCATTATTATCAAATAATCATAATAAATCCATAAATAATAATTATATTCCGGGGATAGATAATCCAGAATACTTACATTTAGTAACTTTGGAAACAATAATAACTCATTTAAATACAAAACCAGACAGACATGGTTGCTATGTTTGCAGTTGCGGTTATTATTATGACATAGACCCATGTGGATTTCCAACTAAAAATCGAACATTTGATTGTCCAGTATGTGGCCTTAAAATAGGCTGGGGACCAAAGCCAGTAAAAGTTGGAGAAGAAACTCATGGTATGGTTATTAGACCCGGACATTTAAGGATTTTCAAAGATGAAAAAGCAAAAAAATACCAGATGAGAGTTTTTGATGAAGTTGATGATAATATACCAAATATGATTTTAGATGATTACATCAAAAATATAATTGAACCAATTAGAAAAAAAAATAAGATTGGGATTGGGGATTGTTCAAAAAATTATTTTGAGAAAAAAAATAAAAAAATTAGAAATTTAACACAAATTGGATATCGATTTTTAAATTTCATTTTTTATTCACATTTATTTTTTGGATATTTAACCGGAATTATTTCAAAAATTGATTTAAAACAATATTTAATAAAGGATATGAGCATAATTGAAATTATAGAAACTGATTGGAAATTATTGAGTGAATCTTTAGAAAAAAAAAGCGTTAATTGTATTCAGATTTTTTTAAATTTAATTTTTAATGAGACTTCTGAATTAATAAAGAGTTGTAAATATTTAGAAAAACCAGAAGATCGAGAAAAATTTGAAGAAGAAATCGAAAAAATTATATCTAAATATATAGATAAGTACGACGATTATAATGAAAAATATATTGAAAAGAATAAATTTCAAATTTTATTTAATAATTTTTATAATGTAGAAACAATAATTACTGAATTAATTCCTATTACTGAAGAAATATATAAAGAAAAAGATTATCCTATGTTAAAATATTTTATTTTAACAAAATATAAATCAAGGCTTGATTGCTTAAATCATATCCAAGATAAAAATAAATATTCTTTAACATATCAAATATTATTGAATAAACCAGAATATTCACTTATACAATATTTACCTATTTTCAATAATTTCATTAATTATATGAATAAAACATATTCTTTTAAGATAACAAGAGAAGAAGCTCATAAAAGGAAATTAAAAGATGAAAAAATATTTACAAATCAAGAATTTATTGATAAATTTAATAAATTCATCCAAATATGGAATATAATAAAACCATATGCTAAAAAATATAAGTGTAATACAGAAATGCCAATGAAAGAATTCAATTCAGATGATTATTTATCATATTTTTTAAATGATATATCTGAATTTGGTTTTGGAATGTACCTTTCAGCTGCATCTCAAAATTTCATTGAATGGCAAAATTCTTTTCTGAACAATATTATAGAAAATAATTTATCACCAGAATATAAGTTACACAAATATGTTAATAATTTAAATAAGAAAATAGGAATTAATGAAGCTGATGATAAACAAATTTTAATAATTGAACAAAGGTTTAAAAATTCTGAATATAAAAATATAGAAGAAGTAGTTTATAGTTATTCAGAAAGAAATATATTTAAAAATGATAAAATCTATTATAATGATTATAATAATTTTAAATATGATTATGATAAGATTGAAGAAGAATTTGGAAAAATTATTTTACCTGGAATACAATTATTTAAGAGTGAAGATGATTTAGAATTAGTAGTGTATTGGGGAGAAGGATTCAAAGGAAAAAGATCCCAAATTTTAATTGAATTTTATATTAAATATCCCCAAAAAGAACTAAATTTTAAAGAAAAAAATATAATTATTGAGTGGATTAAAAAAAAATTAATCATTGAAAGCTCATCATTAAATAATGCATTATTTAAAAATATTTTAAAGCAATATTTTAGTTTTACTCAAAAACTAATAATATATTTAACAACAAAAATAGTTGCTGAAGTGAATACTTCTATAGCATCTATAATAAAATTATTATTAAAGGACAATGATTTTCCTTCAACTTTTATTGAATTTTTTAATTCCCAGAAAGATATAATAACAATAGAGAAGTTAATGGATATATATATTTTTTTTGAGCATTTATGTTTTAATGATTTGCTATTATTACTAAAAGAAGAATATAAAAAAGAAATAGATGAAAAAATAAAAAATAATATCACAAAAAATCTTGAAATAAAAAAAATTTATTCCAAAAAAGATTTAGCTAAAGCAATAAGAAGATTAATTTCTAGATATTTAGTTGGTACAGGAGTTATAAATGATATAAACACTGGAAATGATTTATGTTTTGAATTGAGTAGAGAAGATTTATGGGATGAAAAGATAAAAAAAATTGATGAATTAGATAACAAATTAAAAGAACAGCTTGGAGAAATTAAACTTAAAGTTGATCAAGCTTTAAGCTTATATAATTTAATTGGAATTGAAGATAGAAAAGAAATTGAAAATATTTTTAAATGATTTAAACATATTTTAAATGTATTTTAGGCTATTATTTATGATTATCTCTTTTTATTCAAACATAGAAAATATTCAAAAATTCAATTTAAAATATTTTTCAATATTTTTTGAAAGTAGTCCGTTTAGTTGGAAAATGCCAATTGCTCAAGATGTTCCACAATATTTAGCTCAATGGGGACTTTCATCTATTTTCCCATGGATTGAATTAGATGATTTACTTTATCTTATTAGTGCATTATTATTAGAAAGATATTTTATCGTTATTGGACGATCAATTCAAGATATTATGAAAGCAGTTTCATTTTTACCACAATTAATATATCCTTTTACATGGATGAATCCAATTATCACAATATTACCACCAGATCTTTATGATTTTATGGATGCTCCTATGGCAAATATTTTAGGCGTTAGAATTCCTGACGATCAAG
>JAJNAA010012088.1:0-10348 GCA_023807345.1 Entodinium bursa | reverse complement strand
TAGAGCCATAGTGTTCATCATAAACTCACTTGGTTTATTTATTCTATTATCTCTTATATCAAACCCGAAAATTTTTTTATAGTTTGTTCCAACAATGAATTTAAATATGCCCTTCATCCAAAATATAAATATTATTTATATTATATAAATTTATTCATTATTTTTTTCATTATAATTTAATTTATCTTCAAATTGTTGTTTGCACAAAGCCACATTTAATTTAATTAATTCAATGCTGGTTTTTTTATCCGTTAAAATTACTAAAATATAAGTTGCTTCAGTGAATTCATCCATATAAGCCGAATAGTCCTTGACTTCAATAACCATTGATTTAAAGCTTGAATTACTTGACATACAAGATAATTTAAATTTTTTAATAATATGTGAAATCTTTTCAAATCTTTGCTCATCATTTATATTATCAGCTTTTTGTGAACTATAAGCAAAGCATAATAAAAAAGTATTTTTCTCAAATAATATAACTTCACTTGCATCGCAAGCTTCAACGAAATTCTTCAAAGATTTTTCTATCTCAATTTTATTAGGACTTAATTCAGAGACTATTTGAGTCCATGCTTTGTATAAGGATGCCTCCCAGATTGAAGTTGGATAACATTTAATTAGAAAATTACCTGATTTTGACTCTAATTGCGACTTTCTTTTATTGAAAACCTCAGTTCTTTTTTCTTCCAAAACTAAATCCATTTTATGTATTAATACAAATATTTTTGCGTTCGGAGAAAATTCTGTTAAAGCTTTTATGCAACTAAAATACTAAAAATAAAATTTATAAAATTTATTTACTCTGAAAAATAAGTAAGATCTTCTATATGATCATCATCATTTCTATTATCATAATTTTCTGCTTCTACAACAAAAATTAATACACCAACATCAGAAAATATTTTATCTCTTCGAGATTCTAAATATTGTTTTACAAAATCTTCTTGGCCTCCACAATCGTATAAATCTAAATATAATTTTCCTAAAAATTTAGAATGTGTTTCATTCACATTTTCTGTAAAACCTAATTGCTTTGTTTCTTCTGGAGCTTTATTTGCAAATATTATTGATCTCATTGAAGTTTTTCCTACTTTTGCTTTCCCCATTAATAAAATTTTTAGACCTTCAACTTCCTTTTTTTCTTCCATTGAGGAATAAATAAAAAATAAAAAGTAAGATAAATATCAATTTGAAAAAATGAAGAATAAAAAAGGAAAATATAATAAACATAATAAAAAACAAAAAGATTCAGATGATGATGTAAATGAGCAAAATAATCCAAATAGTGATTCAGATAATAATGACTCAAATAATAGTGATGAAAATGAGGTTGAAGATTTAAATATTAAATTAATTAAAGGAAATTATTTTATATTTGCAAAAACTAACAAGAAAAAATTGATATCCGTTCCAAAATCATCAAAGCAACAAGGAGTTCAATTAGAAATAGATAATTTTACTAAAGGAAGTTCAAGACAATTCGAGATAGAGCCAATAGAAAATGAAGGAATGTTTCGAATAAAAAGTGTAATAAGTGGATTATATTGGAAAATAAAAGAAGGGTTTAAGCAAGATGAAGTAATTCAAGATGAACTCGATGAAGAAAGTGATGAATTTAAATGGATATTTGAAACAAAGGATGATGATAATAAATGTCTTTATATTAAATCTGCTGTTGGAGGAAAAGATAGTGAAGATTTTTATGTAGTTATAGACGGCTATGTTCCGAAACCCCATGCAAAAATTGTCATAGGCCCTTATGAACCAAGTCAGAAATTCATGCTTTGTAGGAAAGTTTAAATTAAATTTTATTTTATTTAAATATTAGAAATGGTATTCAAAATATAATGTCAATAATCCAGATTAATTTTAATATAAGTATATTATATATATTACATAATAAAATTTTTGAATAATGAAATTGCTTTCTTTAAATAAAAATTAAATATTTATTAATTTATAGAATTATTTTGTTGATAAAATTGTTGTATTTGATTAACTTCTAATTTACTTTTCTGGAAAATGGCAGCATATTCCATCAAATCTTTATCATTTCTGCTAATTTCGACCAATTTATCCAATAAATATTCCAAAGCCCTGCAATTATCTTTCATATTAATAATGATATTATTATACCCTTTTTTATAAAAGTCATTTAATACCATTTTAGTCACCCAAACAAATAAATATAAAATATCAGGATACAGTCCTAATAATCCATATTTTAATTTTTTCAAACCTTCATTTATGAAAGAATTAAATTCAGCTAAATAATCACTTTCATTTGAGTCAAATCCTATTTTAACTAAATATATATTTTCCATAAATAATCGAAAGGCTTCTTCAAATTCACCTTTAAATATACTTTCATATATATTTTCAATAATAGGTAATTGTTTTAATAAACTTATTGGGATATTGTTATCATCTATTTCCCTAGTCAATAAAAATATTTTTTCATTATTTTCATTATATTGATTATTTTTTGCAAAAAAATCTCTTTCATTCTGTTTTTCGAGATATAATTGATTTGCATCATTAATTAAAGCACCGAAATAATTCATTATTAAAGAATAACCAAAATATTTCTGATTTTTTTCATCAATTAAATTTATTGAAAATTGACCATTATTCGTGTTTATTATAATTGGTTTCTTCATATTTAATAATTCTATTGATTTATTGATAAGAATGCCTGTTAATTCTGTTAACATCTTCAAGTTTTTAAAAGTATTAAACATTGGATTTAAATTTGAATTATCTCTTAATTTATGTGTTAATAAAAGTTCAAAAATGCTTTTACATAATTTAATCAAATTTGCTTCATCTATTACATCCATTAAACATAAATTAAAATTGTTATTATTTAAATTATAATTACTCATATTTTTACCCTTTTCTTTTTTATTTATTTGTATATCACTATTTGGAAATAACATCATTTTTTGATAATAATTATTAAAAACCACAAATGCTTCTGTTTCAAGTAGCAAATAAGATAAAGGCTGAATATAATTATTACAATCAGAGAAAATTATATAAAGCATTAGTGCTGAAATATTATCTGAAACTCTTGGAAATATTTGATATATTTCTTCTCTAGACTTATTAACACTCATTTTCTTTTTATTAATATTGATTACATTATCATCATTTATTTCTTCATAGTTATTATATATTCCTATTTGCTTAAGGAAAAAATAATAATTAATGGAATCTTCATACATATTATTTTTTATCATGAATAAAAGAGCATTTTTAAATTTTAATAATCCAGATAAGAGAATTATATAAACAAAATTTGTATTCCTTTTATTTGATCCGATTAAATCTTGGGTATTTATATTTTCGAAAAAAATTTGTAAATCTTTTAATTTAATTAATTCAATTACCCCTCCTTCATTTTGATTTTTATTTTTAGAGCTTGTATTTATTTCTAAAATTCCACTTTGACTTTCGTTAATATTATCATTATTATCTTTAATTAAATGTAAATAATTATCACCTGGATAAACTAAATTTAAATTGAACCAAAGATGATCATTTATTTCTATTAAGATATTATCACATAATTGATCTGCTATTTTGGTAATATAAACCATGCAAGCATGTTTAAAAGGATTTTCTTCTTTTTTTTCTTGATTTAAAATTCTTTTGAATTCATTATAATTTTGAATATTTATTTTTCTATTTTCATCTAAAGAATCTTTTATTTCTCTCAAGCCTGATTCTGAAATATAAATTCCTTCTATTTGATTTATGAATTCGATACATTCTTTTTTCCAGCCAAAACGAATATAGAAATAAATTTTAGCCCATAAAAATAAAGTCATACTTTGAGATTGACTTGTCAAATTGGAAAAATATGTATAAATAATATTATTAGAATAATTGGAAATAAAATCTTCCTTTTTTTGAATTGATTGAGATTGATATTCGCGATAATTTTTTCTTTCACAATCTTTTTCTAAATATCTAATTACTCTTGCTATTAATGATTTTGTGGTTAATTTATTATCAATATCTTTTTTTGAATTTAATGGGGTTATTAAAGCTTTCATAAATTCATTAAAATTTCTACGACCTTCTCTAAATATGCTTATATTAATATCAAGGATTTGCCTCAGTTTTAATATTTTATCTGTGGTATTCATATTTTTTTCATTTATTAATTCTTTAAAATATGGAATAAGAGAATTGAAATATTTTTCGAATAAATTTGTTTCTTCTTCTATTAAATAATTTTTTTTTGGTTTTAAAAAGCTAATATTCAAACTATTTCTATTATCCTCACTAAATCTATCTTTTCCACTTAAGGATGATAAAGTATGCCTTTCCCCTCTCATCGAACTAATTTTTATATTTTTAGAGCCCATAACATTATTAAAGGATTTTAACATTTCTTGATTTTTTTCTTTTTCTTTGTCTTTGTTTTTCATTATTCTTCTTCTCATATGCTCAATACTTCTTTTAAATTTAGTAGCAAGGCCATTATCATTATTGTTCCCACCATTCTCAAAAATTTTTCCGCTTTTTCCATTTTGTTGAAGTAAACAATATATTCCTAATTTATTATTATTAAAATCAAAATCTGAATTTTCTTGCATATAATTATAAGGATTATCCTTATTTATTTTTTTAAGTTCTGATGTAATGTTCTCAATATTATTCAAATTATTTAATTCAATATCACCATTGATATCTATAAATTCCTTATAAAAATCTTTTTCCTTGCTTAAAATATTATTTGAAATTTGTTCGAATTTTCGCGCGTTGAATTTAGAAAAATCTAAATTTTGTTGAGGAATTTTATTTTTTTCGAGATTTGAACGTAAATTATGAGATAAGAAATAAATCTTTTCAACTCCTAAATTGTGAAGATTTTTCGAATACGTATTTTTAAAATTATTAAAATTTAAGCCTAATGCGTTTTTCAAAGATTGTTTAATAAGACCTTTTGGATTTTCTAAATCTAATGAATTTATTTGATTATTTATTTTAGAAGATAAATTTTTATATTCTTCTTCTCTTTTTCGTTGGTTTGGGTCTAGATTATTTTGTAAAATATTATTCTGACCTTGTGGCTGAGGAATCATTCAAATTTTTAATATATATAAATTTGATTTAATTATTTGTTTATAAAATAATATAAAAATATATTTTTATCTCAAAAAATAATATTTCATTTTTCTTAAAATATAGCAAAATATAAAATATAAATATTATTTATTATTAATAATGTTTGCCGACGTTCCAATTCTCCAAAAAATACCTTTATTTTGGGCAATAATACCTGTATATTTTGTTATAATAGAAGTAACATTCTCAATGAATTATTATGTTATCTTTGATCCAAGAATTTCTTATTTTTTTAAATTCATATCGCTTTTATTTTTTGAACCTTTAGCTTTAATGACAATAATAACTCATGTTAAAAGCATGATCACTTCTCCAGGATATGTCCCAATCCCCTTTAAATCTCATTATATTTCAAATAAATTACCTCAAATACATAATTTAGAAAAAAAGGACAGAGATGATTTATACTGCAAAAAATGTAGAAATCCTCGCCCTCCTCGATCTCATCATTGTAAAATATGTAGAAAATGCACACTTAAAATGGATCATCATTGCCAATGGGTAGCAAATTGTGTTGGATATTATAATCAAAAAGTTTTTTATCAATTCCTATTTTATTCAACGGTCGGTGATTTTTTTGGATTTGTTTTTTTATTCTATAGATTAACTTATTGTAATTTCAATATAAAGGAAAATATCCCTTATGGTGTGAAAATTAAATCACCTTTTACTTTGATATATTATATGTGGGAACCAATTCAAATTTTAATTGGAGCTCTTTGTGGCTTTGCAATGACAATAAGTATTGGAACGTTGTTTTATAAACAGACAAATATGCTTTTGAATAATCAAACTACAATTGATAAAAAAATGTTTGAAAATTGGAATAACGGCCCTTATTATCAACCAAATCAAATGAAAAATTTTTGTTCTGTGATGGGATATAGTTATTTAGAATGGTTTTCTTTAGTATTTAATGGAGTTGACCCATATTATGAAAAAACTGATTATTATTATAATTTGGACAGTTATGAATAATGAAATACATTGATAAATATTTTTATTTTTCATATTTTACTTATTTAAACCTAAATATAAGATATAATATATTTATTTAAAGAACATGTTTTCTTATACTCATTTGGCATATTTAATTATTTAATTTATATAATAATCAAAAAAATATGTTGTTGCAAATATATATAATAAAATTTTGAATTAAAAATTTAAATTAATATTAAATGAACCAAGAACAAAAAGAAATCATAATTAATAAAACTAATTCATCTGAACAAGCCAATATTATAGATAAAAAAATAAATACCCAAACCAAAGATTCCAATAATCTAGTAACAGATAATGGAATAAATCAAAAAATACCTTTAAATCAATCCTCTAAAATCATTAATCAAAATAAATAATAAACAATGATTAAATATATTTTCTAATAATAATTTCAAGTAAAGCAAATATATAATTTTATTCATAGTAAAAAATATGAACATATTATTAATAGAAACAAAAATCTATTTTAAAGAAACTTATCATAATATCATCATTAATTTGATTAATTTATCCATTATTATCATTGTTATTTATTTGAGCTAATTTTTCATCAATTAATCCAAGAGTAATATTTTCATTATATTTATCACTTTCAGCAATTAATTTTAATTTATTTTTAATATTAAATATTTCATCGTCATAAATATTATCACTCCATTTTGATACTAGTATTAAATTTTTCATATTATATTTAGCATTTCTTTCAATATCATCCACAAAAGCAATTTTATTTAAATCTCTTCCCATTAAAGATAATTTTTTGACACTTTTCCCTTCTTCCCAATTGCAATGACATCTATATAATCTATGACTAAAATATTTATTATCCTTGTCTAATTTATTTAATATATTATCCGCATAATGCTGTAATGCTGCTGTAAATATATCTATCTCATAATAATTATATAATTCTCTTAATAACTCAATTACACCAGGGCGTATTAAAAAATAATTTCCAAAAGGAAGTTTAACCAAATGAGAAATCGTTTCATCTATATCTAAAACTAAACAAAATTTTTTATTTTTTGGCATTTCTTCTTTTATAAAAGGTGGATTTGTGTCAATTATGTTTTCTTTATCTTCATTATTTTTTTCAGTATTATAATTGTTATTTGAATTAGTAGTTTTAATTTTATTTTTTGCCTTACTTTTTCTTTGATTTAATCCTTTATAAAAAGAGGCATTTCTGTATAATATTCTTGCGTTATTAAAAGAGGGCTCATTTTTAAGTGAAATCTTTGATTTTTTTATTAATGATTTTCTTCTTTTTAATATCACTATATTATTGTTATTGTCATTTACATTATTATAATAAGTACAAGCATTATAATAAAATAAAATAGAATTATTGATTTTATTAATTATGTCCTGAGTTGATTCTGTATTTATCTTTGAAAGAAGTTGTTCTAAACAATTTAAAATATTAATATATGATGGCTTATTTTTAAATAGTATTCTTATTATTTGATTAGTACAATTATATTTACTTTTCTTTGTTTTCCTAAAAAAATTCATGAAATTTAAAATTTTTAAAGATATTAATAAATCTCTATTTGTCGTATCTAAACAAGAAAAAATAAAATGCTCTAAATACTCTTTTATTTTCTTTTTGGTATCTTCATATAATTCTGAATCTTTTGTTAAAAATATAAGGCATATTATTATTAAAGAAGAATATTTAAAAGAATTAAAAAATTCATCAGTTTCTTTTGTTTTTGGATATTTTTTAACATTTATATTTAAAAGATAAGATTCATTTAAAGACTTAACTAAAGTAATGAAATTTCTTCTTATATTTAAATTATATATAATATCAATCATTTTCTCGTAAAAATTTATTATTAATTCTTGACTTGCTTTTTCTGAATATATAATAAATGGTTCTTCATTTTCCACATTTTCTTTATTTTCTTGATTATTTACTGCATGCAAATCATTATCTTCAGTATTTTTAAAATCATTTTTGTTTAATTCACTTTGATTATTTGGCAATTCAATTGCTATAACTTGATTCAAGTTTGAATTAAGTATATTTTTATTGCTTATTAAAGTTCCATTATTTTGCAAAGTTAATTCTTCAATGTCTTCAAAACTTTGTTTTTTTTTATTATCATTATTACTTATTTCTTTTTGTATTTCATTATTTATAACATTATTATTTATATCTTCATTATTATTTTCTTCTTTTTTTATTTCTAAATTTAAATTAGTTTTTTCCTCTTTTATTTCCTTAATTTCTTCATTTTTATTTTCTTCCTTTTTTTCATTTTTACTGCTACTACCTCCCATTTACTATTTTTATTTTACTTTATTTCATATTATATTTAAAAAAATATAATATTTTTAAAAATTTTTGTAAAGTTATTATTTTAAATCGAATAAAAGCAAATAAATCCTGTTTTTTGGAAACAAAAATGGTTAAGATTTATTTTTTTTAAATAATAAGATATAGATAATTAAAAGTATATATAATAAAGTATAATTATTTACAAAAATATATTTATAATAAAATTAAAACTAATTAGAAGATTTTAAGAATATTTTGATAGTAATTCTTGATTAAAAGCCTCATCATCACTAGTTAAAAAATATAAATCAGAGCCTGTAGATATTCTTTCGCATTTCAATGCTCTATATTTTTTCTTTTTTAAATTATCGTTTTTATGCATTTCAGGTAAAGTATCATCTAATAAAAGTTCAAAAGTATCTTCCATAGATTCAACCAATCTTCCTCCAATGCAATTACTTAAAGAAATGATTAAACATAGAACAAGAGGGTTATTCATATAATGGATAATTAGAGCTATAATTTGAGAAAAACCAAAAAGAAATCCAAGTACATTTCCTCTTATGCATGTAGGAAAATCTTCTGAAGAAAATATAAAAAGAAGAGAAAAAAGAGATGACGAAGTTATAATACATACAAAAAAAAATATTTTTTTTATCAAAATTTTTTCTTCTGTTAATATAAATATTAAATATGATATAGAACTTATATAAAAAGAATAAGTTAATGGACCTCTTCTTCCGTAAAAATCTGAAAAAATTCCAAATAGAATTTGAGATATTGCACATATAGAAAAAAATGAAAAATACATTAAAAAAAAATTATTAAAGGGATTAAAAATAGATAAAATTTGAAAAATTCCATGAAAAGAAAAAGAAGCAAATATCCATAGTAAAGTATGAGCTAATAATCTTTGGTGTTGAGAATTATAATTAAATACGTCCAAAATATTAGCTGTAAAAGAAAAAGATTTCACTTTTTCTGTTATATATCTTTCTTGATTTATTTTTTCGTATAAATTTTTTCTTTCATTTATTTCAGATAATTTTCCCAATAATTCGAAAAATTCATTTATTTTATTTTGAGAGATTAAATAATAAAGACTTTCATTAAAATATGTTTTGATATAATAAAATAACATTAAAGAAAAAATTGCAACTATTAAATATAATATAAACAGATTATTAAACGTTTTTAATAATATTATAAAAAAAATTGAAAAGATTGGCCCAGAAGCAACGTTTAAACTTGAAATAGTACCAGATTTTGTCCTATCTAAATATTCACATGTTAATATAGAAGAAAAAATATAAAGATAAGAACAAATGCCAATTAAAATGAATGATATAAAAAGGAAGTAATAATTATATAAGCTCACAATCATACAAAAAGAAGTTATAATTGTTAAAATTGAACAAAAATGTAAAATAAATTTTCTTCCGAGTTTATCAGTTAAAAAACCAAAAAAAATAGAAAAAATTCCCTTACTACAAAAATATGAAACAATTAAAATATGTATTATGTATATGTTATTATCACAAAATAATTGGTAAATGAAAGAATAATTTTTAATAGAAATATTAGTATCAATATATTTATTTGTTTCATTATAATCACAAAATTTTTTTAATGTATAAATTTCATTTGTATTATTATTATGTGTTTGATATTTTTGACTTAATGATGGGCTTTCAAATAAAAATGGAATTATATAAAAAAAGAAACTGTTTATTCCTGATATAAAAAAAGATAATATTGTTTGAAAATTTTGAATTTTTGTACCAGTTATTATCATTTCGATTGCTTCATCCATATAAATTTATTAATTGAATTTTTAAATTTTTTGGAATAAAATGAAAAGTTATATTTTTCTAAGATAAAATTTTAATGGGGATTGGGGATTGGGGATTGGGG
>JAJNAA010012087.1:0-10377 GCA_023807345.1 Entodinium bursa | reverse complement strand
CCCAATCCCCAATCCCCAATACCCAATACCCAATACCCAATACCCATTTAATTTTATTAATTTTATAAAATTTTGTGTTATTAAAATAAAATTATATAATTTAATTATTTTACTAGAATTTAACTAACTTTTGGGTAAATAATATTTTTCTTTGAAAATTAATTCTGAAATAATTTTTTTAACTATATTATGCTGCTCATATTCTAAACCAAATAATTTAATATTAAAAATAAAAAACTGAAATTCCATTTCATAAAACCCTAAATTAATTTCAATTTTAATCTTTAAGAAGAAACTTATAACAATGGCCTGTATTTCAAAAAATGAATCCACATCAATATCTAAACTTTTCAAATTTATTCCTAGAGAAAATCCAATTTCTCCACTTCCAAGTAATCCATTAATTCCTGCCAAAAATGACATTTGAATAGGTCCTTTACTTGGCTCAACTATTCCTACTGCGACGTCCATTGAAACTTCTCCTCTTCCAACAACTTTTATAGAATATTTACTTTCATCATCATTTTCTTTTTTATTTCTAATTATTTTGAATATTTTATCTGTATCTAAAATATTATCATATAATTTTGTTTTAAATTCAAAAACCATACAAAATCCTAATATTACTTGAGGTTCTAAGACTACTTTTAATGGTTCAATTATTGGTATTGGTTCTTTAAATATTGGAAATTTTTTTTTAATTTTTGGGCCAAAATTCATTTCTTTGCATATTTCAAATTGAAATGATAATTTACCTTTCATTAAATCAAATTCCATTTTTAATCTTTCTTTATCTTCTATATTATCCTTTTCATCATCTCCTTTGTCTTTATCAACACTTTGGTCTTTATTATTTTCGCTATCTTCATTAACATTTTTGTTATTATTTTGTCCTTGAGGTGATTCTCCTGTTCCAGTCAATCTCCTTTTATCTTTTATTGATAATTTAGCTTCTTCTAGAATATTTTTAATTCCTTCATATTTTTTCTCAGTTTTATTAAATACACAATATTTACTATATTTTAAAATTTTTTGATATTTACTAATTGTTTTACTTTGTTCAAAATTTATATTTTTTTCTGTGCTATTTAATATATTTATTCCAATAGGTCGATAAATTTCTTCATTATTGAAAAAATCAAAAACTTTTCCATTCCCTTCAATACTCTCTTTTTTATTAGCTTTTTTATATTCTTTGATTTGTCCAGTAATAAATTCTTTAAGTATGTGATAATCAAATAAAATTTTATTATTTACTTCTTCATATGTTTTATCTAAAATATCAGAAGAATTTTCTAATAAATAAATATAATTATCTATTTGTGGAGGAATTAAATTCATAAAATTATTTACATGTTCAGAAATTTGATTATGCTTGAAATAAAGAATTTCTTCTAATGAATTCATTTTATCTTCAGTGACTATAGAAGCTAATTTTAGTACTGATAATTCAATTGATCTCCTTGAATTTACTAAATATTTTTTTATTTTATTTTCTTCTTTTAACCAATTTATCCTTATTTTTAGAAAATCACCAGCTAAATATGTTCTATTAAAACTTTTCAAAGTTTTTATGAATTTTTCTGCTTCTTTTTCTATTGTTGAAATGCTTACTGATCCTTCTTCTGAATGAGAAGAAAGTTTCCTCATATTTTTGAATGATACTTTAGAAAAGGAATTATCATCTATATTTAAATCATCTTTTTTATCTTTATTATTATTATTAATTTCACCAATATTTGAATATTTATTATTTTTATTCTTATTTTTATTATAATTTTTAACATCATCTTCCGCTAATCTCTTTAAATATTTATTTATAGTTTGATTATTTGTTAAATTAAATGCTCTTCTAATTTTATCAAGATCTCTATCTTCATCTCTCAAATAATTATTTAATTCTCTTATATTATAAGCACCTTCATTTTCTCCAAGATAAGTATATAATAAAAGAATATCATCATATGAATCTATGTCATCTATAAAAATTTGACTATAATTAACTAAATTTTCATAAGTATTTTTCAAAACATTATACATCATATTTAATTGCTCAGTTATATTATATTCTATCTGTATTTCTCCAAATACATCCCTCATTTGATCAACTATTTCACTTATTTTTTTTAAAAGTTCATTTTGAATCATATCATAATATTTTTTTATTGCATCTAAGGGAGGCTCTAAATATTTTTCACTGAAATATTTGAATTTTTCCAGAGGTAAACTCGAAACCATGAATTTAAATCTATTATTTTGTTTATTTACTAAATCTGTATAATTCTCAATCTTTTCTGCCAAGAGTAACATACTTTCATAAAGTTCAACTATTTGAATATTTTTTAATTCTATTTCTATTTTCTTTTGTTCTCCTTGTAATAATATAGATAAAGAATTAGTTATTAATTCTAATTGATTTGGAATTTTATTATATATATTTTGAATTAATAATTTTTCCCAAAGTTCCTTACTTATGTTTTCTAAAGTTTTATTGAAATCTCTATTCAATATTAATTCAGGTAAAAATGATTGCAAATTGAAAATGTTTTCACTTCCAAATATATTATTTTTATTTTGGATGAAATAATCGTTAAAAAAATCTTTAAATATATATTTATTTTCCCTATAGAAGAAAATTATATTATCACTTATATAATCTTCTATTTGATACATAAGAGTTTTGTTTACTCGATCATTTATATAATCATATAAAGAAATCATAGCTCTTTTACTTGTAATTCCTAATTCTTGAGTTTTATTGCTCAACAAAAATATATAATACCCATCTTCACTTTTAACTTTTTCTTTTATATATTCAATATTGGTATCTATTTTTTCAAAAACATAAATTAGCATATTATCCTCAATATCTCCTGTAATTATATTTTCTATAAATTCTCTGAAAGAATCATTAAAAGCCTTAATTAATTCTTCTTTTAATAATTCATTATATTTCTTTTCATATTTATAATTGATATAATTAGCCATATCTTGAAAATTTTCTAAATTAATTCTTATTTGTCTCTCTGAAAGGTCTTTTGAGTTATATAGTTTGATATAATCATAATCAAATAAATATTTTAATAAAAAATCTCCTCCTAAGTAAAATGAATTAATGATTTCATTATATTTAAATGAAATATTTTCTATATTTGTTAGTATTTCTTCATTAAAATTGTTAAAATAAGTAATATTAAAATAATTATTATACCAATAATTATTTTCACAATCTAATAAAATTTCAGTTTCATTGATAAAATAAACTTCAGAATTAAATACATGATTGCATAAATTATCTATATATTCATTTAATTCTTTCATTAATTCTTCTTTTTCTGAAATGTTATAACTGGCCGAATAATCATCAGAAAAGTTAGAAAAATTTACAAATAAATTTTCAAATAATTTAATGTAAGTTGAATTCGTAATATTTAATTCAATTAAATCAATATCACTTACATTATATTCATTTTCTTTTATTTTTGAGCATATTGCTAATTGATTCTGATAAATAATATATTTATTATAATTTTCTTCATCTTTTATTAAAATTTCATTTAAATCATCCATTGAATAATTTAGACAAATTGTATAATTATGAAAATAATTTTTAATATAATTATTATCAATGCATTCTTTTGAACTTTTATTTAATTCTTTGTAAAATTCATTTGTTATTTCAGTATATTCATTAATTATTTCTTCTTTTTTTATATCCAAAATTCTCAAAATTGAGTCAATAAATGTATTTATATTAGATTCAAACAATTCTATATATTCATTGATAAAACTAAGCATCATATCCTCATAAAGATTTTTTATCATATTCTCTGTTTTTTCACCTATAGTAAATGTTAAATTAAATGGCTTTATTTTATAATTCTTATTTAAATCTTCCACTATTTTTTTAGTATATTTGGCTTTTTCATCAAAAAGATTGTCAAATATTATCCTTAATGAATTATTTAATAAATAATCATTAGATATATTTTTTATTTTATTTTCAGTTGCATTGAAATTAAATATAATTTTCTCTAAAATATTATCAGTTTCAATTTGGAAAACTGAATAATTAAAGTTGAATTCTTCATATTTTTTTATTAAATTAATTTGTTTTTTTAGTGTTTCATTATATTCATTGAGTAATTCAAATAATTCTTCATTGCTATTATTTATTTTTTTATTTACTTCAAATACAAAATTTTCTTCGGTGAAGTTAAGAATATTTTCAAGTTTTTCTAAATTTTCTTTGAAGTCATTCTCATTTATTATTTCTTCCTTAATATCTTCTTCAAAATAATTATAATATTCTTCTAATAACTCTTCCGCTTCTTCATTAATTATATTGATTGTTTCCTCAGTTTTTTCATAAATCTTAAAAATATTTTTATCATTGAGAATATTATCTTTATATTTTATTTTAGTCGTATTAATTAAATAATCAAAATTAAATTCAGTGAATAAACTTTCCAGTTTTTCATATAGATATTTAATATAATAAATAGATCTTCTTATTTTGACCACATTGAAATTGTAATTACTATAATTAAGAGAACTTTTATTTTTATATTTATAACAAATTAAGTCCGTTTCAGTTGTATAATCTGATTCATCTATTTCATTAAAAACAGAAATTTCTGTACAATTTTCTAAAATCCAATCATCATTTATTCTTTCTTCTATTTTTGAAATTATTAATTTATATTCTTGAATAATATTACTTATATTATTATTTTCATAAATATTGTCATTTAGGACTTCATTATAATTAATAGTATGATTATATTGTTCTAAAATAATATTTAAATTGTTTTTCAATCGATATTCTTTATAATATTCAAAAATGTGTTTATTTTTAATTTTTATTTTTATTAATTGATTTAAAACATCTTTAGTTTTAAAAATAAAATAATGATTTTCTTTTTTGTTTCTCAAAATCTTTTTGTGAATCATAAAATCAATTTGAAATTTTACAATTTCGCTGCTAATTTTTAATTCATTTTCCAAATTATTAACTTTATATAAGACTTCCTCTGGATATTCCAAATAGGAAGAAAAATTGTTCAAATAATAATTTTCAAAAAAATCATTTTGGATACCTATAACTTTATTTTTCAAAATTTTTCCAAAATAATCATGATTATTTCCATCAAATTTTTTTTCTTCATAATCAGCAATTTCACCCATATTTTTCAAAATATCATTATATTTTTTTGTAAATATATTTAATTCCTCATTTGAATTTAATGTGTTTTCTGTAAAATTATATAATTCATCAAAAAAATTTTTAATTTCAATGACATAAGAATCTAAAAAAGGAGAAAATCCTGCTATAAATTCATTAATTATTGAATTAGTTCCATTTTGAATATATTTCATCGCAGTATTAAAAGTTGAATCAACCTTTTTATAATTATCGGTATGAGAAACTTTCTTATAATGCCAATTGTGATCATACTTATTATTGTTATAACAATAATCGCCCTTGTTTTTATTTCTAGTACCATCTGAAACTTTTTCAACATTCTTTCTCAAATCTTGAAATTTCTTATAAAGTTGTTCGTTTAAGGGATTTAAATTTTCTGTAGTAAATTTATATATATAATTCGCTAAATAAATATTAAAATATTCTTCGCTATAATAATTTTCAAATTTTTCATTTAAATATTCAATTTCTTTGTTTATTTGAGAAATAAAATAAAATTCTTCCTTATATATGGATATATTAAAATAATAATAATTTATTTTTGAAAGTTTTGAAAGAATACTATTTAAAATATCATTTCTGATTTTATTATAATATTGTTTATATATATCGATACTTTTATCATTATAACAATTAGGTAAATATGTTTGATATGCTTTAATAAATGTACTATATTTAGTCCAAAAACTCTTTTGCAACATTTCATCCCTTTTTTTAATTTTTTGAAATGCGTTAACTAATTCTTGAAGATATACTATACCAAGATCATAATTATTATTCAAAGTATTTTTGATAGAAATAAGAATAGTATCATTTATCAGTTTAATAAATTTATTTCTTAAATTTTCAAATGAGCTATCAATGAAACTTTTCCTGTAATTATAATAATTATAGTAAAGAAAATATTGCCTTCTTAATTTGAAATCTTTTGTAAAATTTGATATATATTCATTAATTTCATTTACTTCTTTATTAATATTGTTATCTATTAAATTAATAACATCTAAAAGCTTTTCTTTGTTTTCAAGAAGATAACTGTTTTCTTTTAAATATTCGGGTTCCATTTTTTTCACTTTTTCAAAAGTATCATTATATAAATCATTCAAAAATATATCATTTACGTCATTAGTAATTTCTTCTATTTTATCTACATTATCAGCATATAATTCATATAAATTAATAAAAGCTATTTTATTCTTGATATCCATAATAATATTTTCACTTGTATTTTCCAAATCTTCAAGATATTCTTTCAGTTTATTTTCTGAGTAAACTTTAATTGAGTTTAAATTTTTTTCATCTATTTCTTCTTTATAATCCAACTCAATATTTTTCATTAAATTATCTACTAAAACATTTATAATATTTCTTATATTTTTTAATTTTATAGTTAATTCTTCTCTAGTTAAATCATCCATTCCATTTCTAAGAATATCATTTTTATTTAAATTAATAGAAAGAAAATCTACTAAATAAAGTAAATCTCCCATCATATCATGAATAAAATCATTAAAATCTAATTTGAAAGTTTTTATTCCCTTTTCAATTGCTAAAAAAAGATTTCTATTAAAATCTCTGAATATTTTTTTAGCTTCATAGATAATATCAATTAAATCATATAAAAGATCTATTTGAAAATTTTCAATTCTTGCTACTTCTTCTGACACTTCATTAAGAAAAACAAAAGTTTTATTATTAAATTCTTCAACTAAAAGAAGCATTGTGTATATAAAATCAATATATTCATTTTTTGTTATATTTCTTATCTCATTAAAAACTTCATGTTTATTCTCATTTACTTCTTCAAGAACTTCAGTATAATTATCATAAGCAATTCTTATTATTTGAATAAACTCTTGAAATATAGCAGTTGTGAAATTCTTAATTTGTTTATACATTTCTTCAAAACTATCTTTGAAAATATTACTAAAATCATGTTTATTAATTAATAAACCATTAAAATCTTTTTCTAAATTTAGAATAATATCACAATATTTTTCAGTTCTATTTATTAATTTATTATTTGATTCATTAATCATATATAATTCAGTAAATCCCATTTCATTATAATTTCTAACAGCCAAATGCATATTTGTTTGTAATGTCTTTAGAGTTATTGATATTTTAATAAAAGCAAATTGTAATTTAATTTTTACTGTTGATGTCCCATCTTTTATCTTTATAATATTAATTATTTCTAATTTCATTTGTAGACCAATTAAATTTAAACTAAATAAATTTTTTGAATATTCCATATTTTTCATACCATAATATTCACTATATTCATCCAAATGTCTTTTTGGATTATTCTTCTCCATTTGGATTTCAATATCGCTATATTCAAATTTATTTGCCATAATATAATCAGTTAAATCTCTTAAGAATCTTCCTGTTGAATTAAGTTTTTTATTATTTTCTAAAATATCAGTATCATTTTCATATTGAATAAATGCAACACTTAATTTATTTATTATAGTTTGATTATAATCGATATAATTATTTAATGAAAATATATCTTCTATTATTTCATAATCAATACTTTTTATATTAGAATCAACAATATTTTCATAATCATCACTTGATAAATCATTGCAGTCAAGTAAATTATCATTCGAACATGTTTGATGTTTCTCCTTTTCTAATTCATTTTTGAAATTTGTATCATTTATGAGATGGCCACTATGAATATAATGAACTTCTTTTAAGACTTTTTCTATCTCATCGATTCTTGAATTTATAGTAGTATTTTGTTGGCTTCCTTTACATTCCAAATATTCATTTCTTATTAAAGAATGAGTATAATAATTCAAATGGGTATTATTATTTGAAATATTTTGCAATCTTGTTTCTTCATTTTTAGCCAAATTAATACTAAAATCATTCTCAGTGTTGTATTCCTGAAAAAGAGTGTCACTTATTTCTAGTTCCTCATCAAAGTTATCTATAACATTCATTTCATCAGTACTATCGAGGATATTAGTTTGATCTATGTTATCAGAATTATCAAAAATAAAATTATCAGTATTAATAGTACTATCTATTTTATTTTCCTCTAATCTTCTATGATTAAATTTAGTTTTTTTTGAATTGTTTTCATTCAATCTTCTTTGATTTATGTCTTCTTCTTGGTCAATAAAGTCATCTTTGTTTTCTTTATTTTGGGAATCAATATTTGAACTTTTTTCTTCTTCTTGCCTTATTAATTCATGTTCATTTTTACCTTCATTTTCTTCTTCATTTTCTTCACTTAAAAAATCATCTCCATCAATGTCCTCTTCATTTTCTTTTATTCTGTTCCTTATTTTTTCATATTCAATTTCTAAAGCTTCTGAGATATTATTATATGTATCATTAAAATCCTTCTTTAATATTTTAGGAATGATCTTTTCTAATATATCAATCATTTGATCATATAAAAAAGTATCCAAAGATTTGGGCTTATAAATCTTATTTATTTTACCGTTTCTATAAAAATCAAATTTCATTATTGGTAAGGTTCCATTATCAATACAACAAAATGGCTTAATTTCGTCTAATGAATAATTAAAATATGTTTTATCTCCTAAATTTCTCAGATTTCTCCTTGTGTTATTTTCTTCTAATAAACTACTATTTTGTAAAAGCATTTTATCTGTTTCATTATCTATTAAATAATTTTCTAAGAAAATTATTCCTGAAAATATTTCTTTTTCAGTATTATTTTCAATCACTTTATCCTGATTTATAATCCCAAGTACAAAATCATAATATTCTATCAACTTTTTACTGTTATTCTTAGTACTTATATTAGCAAAATCAAAAATAATATTAGTTGTTTTGATATTCTGGAATCGCATGATTTGATTATCTTTATAATTTAAATCACTTACTAAATCTTCTTGTAAATAGTGAATCTTTGAATCTGATCGATCTTGTTGGGATGGTGATGAATGATACTTGAAATAAAGAATAAGAAAAATTATTAGAAAAGCTAGAATTATTATTGATATTATTATTATAATTTTCCATTTTAAAGGAAAATTTTTTATTTGAGTATTATTTATATTGCTTCTATTTATATTATCTGATGTCTCTAAATAATTAGAAGTATGTTTATAAATAATTGGTTCTTCGTTTTGTTTATTTTGTTCTTTTTCTAAACTATTGTTTGGACTATCTTTCTTTTTTTCACTTATATCTAATTCACCTTTATATTTATTTGATTCTTTTTTGTTTTTTATACTTCTTTTTCCTTTTTTTTGACTATACACTCCCATTCTCCTTTTTGAATTATGCATTTCTTGTAAATATTCTTTGATTGTTTGCTTTTTTATGTTTTCTGGATTTTTTATATCTTCTTCAATTTCTTTCTCTTTTTGATTTATTTTTGATTTATTTTTTTGATTATTACTATTTGTAGATACGAAAATATCCTTACTTGTTACTTGTTCTATCTGGTTTATTTCATGGAATATTTCTTTTTTTGCAGAATTCATTTTTGTTTTTATATTATAAATAAAGTGGGTGACAAGTGATTATTGAAAAAAGATAATCAAATTCATTAAAATTTTAAATAATTATTAAATAATTAAAAAATTAATGAATAATATGTATTGTAATTAACTTGGTGATTTGGTATTTTCCTTTTCTTTATTTTCTTCTTCTTTTTCTTCCTCTTCTTTCTCCATTTCTTCAGAAATAGCATCCTTTACATTCTCAAAATTTTTTAATCCATAATTTATTTCTTTTTCTAATTTATCTAATTTATCAAAGCTCATTAAATCTTCCTTTCTAATTCTTTCCTTTGAAATTGAATTTTTATTTTCTTCTTTGGGTTCTTCTTCCATATTAGCTGTTATTTTTGAAAAAGACAAGTCACTTTTTGATTCTGATTTATCTTTAATATTATTATTTAAATTCATTTCTCTATTTTGACTTGATGAAGCCTTATTTATATTTTTTTGAATCCAGGCTCCTGGAGTATCATTCATTGGTCTCTTTATTTCTTTTGGTTTTAAATTATTTTCATTGATATTATTCTTTTTGGATGTAAATTTCTTATAATCAAATAAAGTTTGACTGTAATCCACGTTACTTTTTGTTGAAAATGATAAATCATTTTTATCCTGGGGAGCTTCAATACCTAATTTATTAATACTTTTATTTTTATTATTATTTCCTTTATTTGATTT
>JAJNAA010012086.1:0-10384 GCA_023807345.1 Entodinium bursa | reverse complement strand
ATAAAAATCTTCTTTATCTTCTTTATATAATTCTACTTTTATATTTTCTTTAATTCTATTAAGTTCATTGGTATATTTGTTAATTAATTCATTTTTATTATAATTATTTGTATTTTCTTCCCTAATAAATTTTTCATTTAAAATAAATCTATTTACTATTGCTTCTTCTATATACTTTATTATTTTATAAAAATATTTTTTACATTTAGGTAATTTAAATCCATAATAAACATCAAGTTTTTTATCATTTATTGGTTGTTTAATTTTTTTAGGTGAAATATCAAAAGAAACTTTATCAAATTGATTTCTTATTAAATCTTTAAAATATTCATTATTTAAAAGTAATTCTAAATTTTTTTTGTCTAAAAAAGGTATAAGTACATTTTCTTTAATTGAGTCATATATTATACTTAAAAAATAATCTGAAAAATATTTATCAAATAAAGTACTTATTATATCATAGAAATCAATATCATTAGTTTCTATAATATTAGAGGTGAAAACTTCATTTAGTATTTCTTTTATTTTTTTTCCTTGTTTTTCCAAATTAATTAAAATCAAATTTTTTAAATATTTATTTTCTATAATATTTTCAGCAATTACATTATACCAATTTCTTGAATTGAATTCTTCTGTTTCATTTATTATTTTCAAATTTAAATTATATAAAATCATATATATTTTATTATCAATAAAATTTGAATCATTCAAGAATTTTTTTGCTAAAATTTCTTTTTTTTCAGATAAAATACTAAAAATATCATATTTTTCTTTTCCAATCAAATTATCTATAAATATTTGATAATAATCATCATTCATTAAAGATATAAAATCAGGCTTAATTTCAATATTATGTTTTGGATTTTCTTTTTTCAATTTTCTTTGAATGTGAACAGTAAATATTATTATTTTTTCTTTTAATATGTTATTTTCTTTTTCGAAATTTGATATAATATAACTCACTGAATTCATTAAATTAAATTCTTTTTCAGATATTTTGAATATTAATATTTTTTTATTATTTTGAGAAGAAAATAATTTTAATAAAAATATTAAATCATTTTCTGATTTTATTGAATCCATAATCATTACTTCCATTGACTCATAATTAAATTTTCCAAATTTATTTTTTATTTCTTTTTCTTCATTATATAAAATATCTTCAGTTATTTTACTAAAAGTATAAATAATATTTTTATTACTTTGCATATTTTCCAAAAAGTTTGAAAAATTATAAAATCTTTTTTTTTGGTATATGTTAATCACATTTTCATTCAGATTATGAAATTCAATGTTAAAATCAGATAGTTTTATATAGGCAATTATATCTTGACAAAAAGTTGGAACTATTTTTTCAAATATTTTTTTCATAATAATGTCTTCATATTTTGGATTATTTAAACTTAATCTAAAATCATTTTTTATTTTAAATATTAATCCATCTATATTATGCTCCTCACAATTAATTAATAGTTTTTTTAAATTTATTTTCAGTTTATCATCTTTTGAGCCTGATATTTCTTTAATATAATTACAAATTTTTTTTGAAATTTTTATATCTTTTTCATTAAACATCATTTTAAAATTAACTATATGTTTTTCAAATCTATTAACAAAAGGTGGATCTAACTTTAACTCTTCTATTTTTTCTTTATTAACAATAATAATAACTTTAAAATCTTTATTTATTTCAGAAGATATTTTGGCATATTCAAATGCAATTCTAGCAAATTTTTTATCACCCATACATGTAAAATTTTGATTAAATATATCATATAAAGAAGCATAAATCATATCTAAATTTCTTAAAATTAAAATAGTATCTGACTCCATTATATACTTAATTTTATTTAATATTTCTTCACTATATTTTCCTGATTTTATATCATTACTATATTTACTTCCAACCATTTCAATAAATCTTCTTTCTAATAAATTTAAAATATATTTAGCTATATCACTAGCATCATTTCCATCAGAAATTAACATTAAATATCTTCGAGTAGAATCGTTTAAATTACTTTTTATAATATCATAAACAGAAACATTTTTTTCTATATCATAATCATAATAAAATTTATGAGCAAATTCTTTTTTGAATAATTCTTTTATTTTTAATATTGAATATTCTAATCCACCGAAATTTATTTCTAAACATAAAATACCTATTTCTGTTAATATTTTATTTTCA
This sequence comes from Entodinium bursa, assembly GCA_023807345.1. Classification (NCBI taxonomy): domain Eukaryota; phylum Ciliophora; class Litostomatea; order Entodiniomorphida; family Ophryoscolecidae; genus Entodinium; species Entodinium bursa. The sequence goes on along the minus strand of JAJNAA010012086.1, from coordinate 8,193 downwards.
TTTTTTTCTAATTCTTCAGGATTTATATTAAATTTTTTAATTAATTCCCTAGCTGAATTTTTTATTAAGTGATAAAAGTCTCTATTCCCATGGAAATCTTTGTTTTTAATAGATTGATTATGATTTAATAAGATATATTTATGATATACACTGGCCAATGTTTCAAAAAAATCTTTATATTTAATACTAAGTTCTTGATTTAAAGCTTCTGCTATAGATATTGCAGTTTCTTCCAAGTCTTCAATATCATATTCTGTAATACTTAAACTTAAAACCCGATTAATTTTAGATGCATCTAATTTCCAATTAGATATTCCTAAAAACGGTATTGAATTTTCTATATCTCTTTCTAATAAATAATGCATTATTTTTAAAGGATTATGAACTGATCTTTCAGCCAATCCCATTTCATCAAAAAATACCAAAGTAATAGTATTTTTGTCTTTATTTTTACTTTGGGCTTTTAATGCTTTTTGAAAAACTTCTTCTATACCTTTAGATGTACTTGTTTCTGAACCTTGATAATAATATCTATATAACTTTCCTTTGTCTTTAAAAAAATTATTTTGAGAATATTTTCCTTTCATAGTATTGTATAATATTTGAAAGCTTAGAGATTTACTTGTTCCAGGTTTTCCTATAATAATTAGAGGTATTTTGTTTATTATACAAATAAAAATTGAAAATAAATTTTCTCTTAATGCTCTGTTTAATGCAATCCCTGTGTCTTTTTCTATTGACATTTTATTAGTAATACTCTTCATTACTGATTCTGAAAGATATAAAAAATGATTATTAAAAAATTTATCTAATAGATGTGATAATTCTTTTCTATGTTTTTTATCATTTAGTCTTAAATAATAGCATAAATATAAAGCAAGATTTAAACTAAAATTTAATTGCTTAACTGGTTCGGAAATATTTTTGAAATAAGATATAAAATATTCGAAAAGTATTGCAAATCTTCTAATCTCTCTCAAACTAACAGAAGATCTATCATATTTTTCTCTAATGAAATTATGACATATAACTATTGAATTAATCATTGCGTCCATTACCTTTGATAGTTTATTTTCATCATAATTTTGATTATATATTTTCCACATCATTGATTTGACAGTATTTGTGATATATTTTTTTTCGTCTTCTTGTTGCAAATTTCCGAAATCAAAAACGAAATTAAGCAGCGAATGTGGTAAAGGATTAACAGTATATACTAAATTATTTAATTTATTTTTTTCTTTCATATTATAATAAACTAAACCACTTTCTTTCATTTTTTTTGTTGTCATTCTATAAGGATTACATGCACCAATAAATATAAAATTATCATCTAGTTTTTTGCCTAAACAGGTATGATTGCACATTATTTCAGTAATTAATCCTAAAGAATTACATGTATTAATTTCATCAAAAAAAACCCATATTAATTTATTATCATTTTCCTTTTTATTTTCTTCAATACTAATTTTATCAATAAATTCCACAATTTCTTTATCTGTTATTCCTGCATGTATTTGTAATATTTTCCATACACAAGTTCCTTTTCCATATAATTCAGATAATATTTCTAATAATTTAGTTTTTCCAACTCCAGTTTCACCCATTAATATTACAGGAATTTTAGCTTCTATATTTAATAAAATTCGTACCATTTTAATATAATTATCTGATACAAAAATATAATTTCCATGTAATTCACAAAAATTTTTTAATTCAAATATTGACATATTATCCAAAGAAAATAATGTTAATATTTGATTTAAGAAACCTTCGTGGGTTAGAATTTTATAATCGACTAAATCATTTTGCTCTTTTAAATTAAGATTTTGTGAATTCCACAAAGCTTTTAAATTTTGATATTCTTCTTCCTCTTTTTTACTATTAGATATTATACTTAAAGAGTGTCCATCCTTATTAAAAAACACTAAACTTGGATTAATTTTTTGAAAAGAAAAAACTTCCTTTTTATTTTTGGCTAAAGATAAAATGGCATCTTCTTTTATTTCTTTTTCTTCATATTTTCCAAAATAATTCAAAGCTTCTTTTTGTTCTGTTAATATTGAATCAAATGGTGATTGGGTAAAAACCCTTGTGAGAGATATAAAATTTTCCAAAATTGTTTTTCTTGCTTTTGTTACTATTTCTCTTCTTTGAGGGTCGTCAATAAATTCTAAATTGAAAAAAATACATTTGTGAAATTTTTTAAATTGAACAGATAAAATTTTTATAAAATTCATTTTTTGATAATAATTAACATTTTTTTCCTTGAAATATTTATTAATTATATTTTCGCATTCTTCTGAATTTTTTCTAATAGGCATTTCTAAATTAATATTTTTAATAAAATTATTATTTTCTAATAATTGCAAGGTTTCAGCAACAATTGATATTGGTGAATCTTGAATCAATTTGATATTTTCTTCTAATCTTAATGGAGGTAATTTATCAATATAATTTTTTCTAAATAATTTTAAAATTGTATATTTTTCTTCAAAATCAATGAATCCTTTAGGTAATTCTATTAAAATATTTAATTCATTTCCTAAATAAAAAATTTTATCATTTGAATTTAAATATCTTAAAATTAATAATTTTAATAATATTTCATTCATTAAATAGTCATTATCTGTTTCTGATAAATCTATATGCAAATAAACATGATTCATATTTGTTAAATCTAAATTCAATCTTTCCAAATTATTAATAACAAAATTTGTTGATAAAGTTCCACCTATCGGAAGATAATAATAAATACCTTTATTTTCTTTTATTCTATATTTTATTTCAGTTGTCTTTCCATATCCCGCAAATTTAGAAGTAAATAATTCAGTTTTATTGAATAAATTATCATGAATTATTTTATTTCCTTTTTTCAAATAATAAATTATGGAATTATTTTTTTCAGGAATTAATTTTTGAATTTCCTTTTTTAATCCTGAATCTTCTTTTTCATATAATAATATTAAAATTGAATCAATTTTTCCTTTTTTATAATCATAAATTTGGTATAATAATTTCATTATTTTCTGTTTAATTGATAATTGAAGACATTCTAAATTTGATATTACAAATAATGTTTTTTGCTCACAAAAAATTGCTCGAAAAAAGAAAGCTTTGATTTCTTCTATATTTGTCTCTTCATTACAAAATAATAATGTATTTATAATAGGAGCTTTTCCTGTTAAATTAAAATACAAATTAAGAATATTAATATTTAATTCTTTTTTATTAAAATTTTTTTCTATTTTATATAATCCTGGAGAAATATCCAAATTTTGTAAAATTTTATTTTGTTTATAAATATTATTTAAATCGCAATTATTTTTTTCAAATAGAGTTTCTAAATATTTATTAATATTTTCAATAATGTTTTTATTTTTTTTATATTTATAATTTACTTCAAAATTTTTAATCATGTTTAAAGAAACAGAATTAACTAAATGATATATATTTTCATTTTGATTTGTTATTTTGGAAAATAAACTGATAAAATTTTTTCCATAAAAAAGCCTTAATAATGGATATAATTGGTATCCCTCACTTATCATTTTGTCATAATTAATAAGTATATCATAATATGATCTCATTATATTTTCCAAATTTTTTTTTGGATTATTTTTCTCAAAGGCTTCAGAGTCTTTTATTTGAAGTAGTAAATTATCAATATAAGGATATCCTGATTCAATTAATCTATTTAAAAATTGAGTTAGTCTTTGAATATTTTCAATTAAATTCACAAATTTTTCTGTGATTTTTTTTTTATCCATTTCTTCAATATTTTGTTTATTAGCATTATTATCAGTTTTTGTGGTGGAAGAAATTAATATTTTATTTTTTAATTCATCAATTTCATCCGAATTAAATTCAATTGATTCTTTTTTATTATTACAATAATTTATTTTATAAGTAAATAAATCTTTTTCATTGTCATTCATTTTATATATTTCGACATTAGAATTTTTTAATATGTACAATATTTTTTGTGTGGTCATTTCTGAATTTTCATCATATAATTGGAACAATTGATACATTTCCCCATATGTATTGAGAAATCTTAGAAGTTTAATACTAATATTTTTATCTCTTTCAAATTTTATTTTAAAAGTTTCAAATAAATTTTTATCATTTTTAACTTTTTTATCTTCTATAATACTTATAAAAAAATTGTATACATCAAATAAATTATCTATATCAGATATTTGAATTTGGGAATTCTCATTAATATCTATAAATTCGTTTAAATTTCTTATTTCTAAATTTATATCTTTTATGGACTTGATGAATTCTAAAGAATCTTGTTTCCCAAGGAATATACTATAAAATTTCATCAACGAAGTTTCCTCATTTATATAAAAATTAAATTCTCTTAATAATGAATTTGCTTCTTTGATATTTTTGCCTGAAACTTCTTTTGAGTTTAATTTTGTTAAAATATCTAATAAATTTCCATTAAATGAAGTAATTTTAAAATTGAAAATATTACATAATGTATTATTAAATGAATAAATCCCTTCAATTAAATTCTGAATTTTTTCTTTATTAGAAAAAATGATTAAATCATTTAATAAATCTTTCTCAATATATTGATCATTATCTAATTCTGCAAATTCTTTTGATATAAAATTTATTTCTCCTTTTAAATTATCAAATTTTTCCTTTACTATATTCATGATTTCAGTAATATTTGGAATTTCAAAAAATGGTTCTTTTGTATCCTTTTGATTAATTATTTTAGTCATCGTGTTTCTAAAACAATTAATAGATTCAGTGAATATATTATGTTCATTATTTTCATCTAGAATTTCAGTGTTACTTTTTTCATTGTATATGACCATAAAAAATAAAGAATATTTATATTTTATATTTTCTGTTTCTTTATTTGCTTCTTGGAAATTAAAACTATCATCAATAATAAATTCAGTTAAATCCATTTTTATTAGTTGATCTAAAGTATTTTGTTTTGCTTTTTGTAAACTTAATTTAATTAAGTTTATTGTATTTCTTTTTGATAATTTATAAAAGGTGCTATAATAATTTTCTATTATTTCAATTTTATTTAATTTGTTTTTAGCCTTACTTAAATTATCTTTTATCATATTATACACTTTCATTGTTTTTTTCTGGTTATTATCGAATATTACTAACATTTTAGTGAAGAATCTATTATCATCATCTATTAAATTATTCATTAAATCATATTGAACTTTACTGTTAGATAAATTATTTGCTAAAATTTTTTTAACCACCAACGATTCAATTAAATATTTTCCTTTTTTGATATCATTATGATTTAATAAATCGAAACAATGCTCAAAAAATAATTTAAAATATTCAAAATTTATGTTTTTTTGCTTTGTATAAAAATCTTTTTCTGTTAAAATAAATATTTCCATTTTATCTAGTATTTTCACTGAAAAATCCTGATTTGGTGATGATTTGATTAAATTAAAAATAATATACCAATTTAATTTCTGAAAATTTTGCTCAAAAAAAAATTCAATAATTTTGTCACTTAATTTATTCAATAATCGTTCTTCCTTTTTATCCAGTAAATAAAAATAAAATTTATTAACAAATTTATAATCTAATTTATTTATATCAAAATATTCTTTATTTAAATTATTCTTTTCATAGCAATGAAAATAATTAATAAATATTTTAAATATAGTTTGAAAATTTTCTTCTTTTTCGCCAAAAATTGTCGCTATATATTCCTTTATTTTTTCAGAAATTAAAAATAAAAAATTTAAATCTATCAATTTAATTGGAAATAATTGAAAAAAATGTTCAAAATCCATTATAGAACTTATTTGGGATAAAAAGGAATTATAAAATTCAATTTTTTTATCTCTAGTTGAATGCTCATATAATTCCCATATTCTATAATCATTTAATTTTTTTATATTTAATAAATAATTTTCTCCTTTTTTTGTTATATCTATATATTTAAAAATTTCCGGCGTTCTTAAAGGGTGTTTACAAAATTTTGGCTCATAATAAAAAATATCTACTTTATAAATAAAATATATTATTTCATCAATATTCATATTTCTATTATATATCATTTTGATACCTTTATTATGCAATTTTATATAAAATAAATCTATTTTTTCTTGATCAATAATTTTTTTGTCGATTAATATATTTACTAATTGTTTTAATTTTGCGAATTCTTTCATGGGCTTATTTGAGTTAAAAATGACTAAATTATCAAATAATTTTTGGAAATCTATAAATTTTTTAGATTCAACAGTATTATCAATTTTTACCAATTTTTGAATTAATTTTATTATATTTTCAATATCATCTTCTTCTTTCAAATCTGAAAAAGAAATATATTCGTCAATTTCTTGTTTCAAATTTTCTTCTTTGAATAAATTATTTTGAATTATTTGAAAATTACTAATAATTAAATGCAAGGATTCTGTTAAATTTTTAGATAATTTTATTACTTTATTAATTTCTAGAATTGTTGAAGATACTTTTATGAGAATATTCTGAAAAGTCAATTTCTCATCTTCATCAATAAATTTTAAAAGATCAATTTTTATTTTTGAATTTAAAATAATTTTACTATATTCATTTGCATATTTTGAATTAATTATTTTATTCAAAAAATATTTATCATATTTCGAATAATTTTCAATTAAGTAAATAAATATTTGATTTCTTCCTAAGTTTTCTAAATAAGGAGAGTCATTAATATATTTAGGTTTTATATTGAAATAAAAACAATATTTGATAAAATTAAAATGTATTTCAGGACTCATTATAATTTTTTCTTCCATGGATAAACATTTAATTAAATCTTTTTGATATCTTTGTAGTTTTTCATTCTTTTTATCAAAGAAATAATTAAAATAATTCGTTATTATCTCATTTGTATCAATATAATTTTTATAAAAGTTCGGATAAATTATTTCATTTAAATAAAAGTAATTATCACTAGTATAATCAAATTTTAATACCATATTAATTTTTTTTTCTTCTTTTTCTTTTAATAAAATAGATAAATTCTTTAATCTATTTTCATCAACAATTTGAACTAAAATAAATTTAAAATCATCATTTTTAATTAGTTTTTCTTGTTCATTTATAAAATAATATTTAACACTATCATTTGTTTCTATATCATAAATTGATAAATATATTTCTTTAAAAAGGTTTTTTTTTATCATTAAAAATAAAAATATATTATATTTTGACTCAATTTTTATTTGTTCAATTTTATTCTTATAAATAGGAGTTGACGGAATTTTAACAATTTTTTTTTCATCATCATTTTGATCTTTTAATTTATTATCTTTAATGTGTTCATCAATTTCGTTATTATCTTTATTTGAAAATTTATTGTTTTCCATATCTTTATTAAGAAAATTTTTTTCTTTTATTTCACTTTTATTTTCTTTGATTGATTCTTCTTTTTTTTCTTCAATTTTAAATATACCATTTTTAAAAGAACTCTTTATTTTAAGTGTTCTTAATTTTATAGGTATATTTTCTTCATCTAAGTCTTCTTTTTCTTCATTTATAGATTTTTTTTCATTAGTTGAATTTTCTGGATTTTTTAGCAGATTTTTTTTCATATGATCAATAATCATATTTAATTTTTTTCTTTGTCCAAGATTTAATCCCATATCTTTCATGTTTTTTTCAGTCAAAAAAAGTAATTTTTTTCCATTTATATTTCCAACTTCCTTTTCAATATTTAAATAATTTCCTATAAATTTTTTCACTTCATTTTCTGAGGAATTAACATTTATATCAATATCTATTTGGCCTCTTGTCAATTTAAAATTATTATCAGATACTAATTTTTGGATTTTTCCCTTTAATTCACTATCAATTCCAAGCTCTTCATAATCTTGGTTATTTAATAAAGGTAAAACATCACCTGAAATGCTTTCCTCAATTAAAGAAATTAATTCTCTATTTTTTATCATGAAAACGTTTGAAAAAAATTTAACTACTTCTTCTGGAGTAGAATTTTTTGTTAATTCTGATTGTTGTATTTCCACATTCATATTTTTAATTATTAATTTTTTTTCCCTAATTTTAAATACAAAATTAACTATAAATCAGATATTTATTATTTTTCTCTATTTTTTATTTTTTATTTTTATTTAATGATGGTTGAATTCCTTTAAATCATGGGGATTGGGGATTGGGGATTGGGGATTGGGGATTGGG